>JALHBL010001265.1:0-40318 GCA_023638675.1 Camponotus pennsylvanicus
GAGAGAGAGACAGACAGACAGACAGACAGAGAGAGAATGTATGTGTTCGCATGTGTGTCTGTATGTGTATAGCGACCAGCTGATCGCAGCAGGCGCCCCGCGTAAGCACCAGCGTCTGACGGTGAATCGCGCCACCCTTGCCTGTCTCTTGTATTCGACCCGTCATACGTTAACTACTTCTTTTAATAATTCAAAAACTAAGCTTCAAACGAAATTTTGCTAAAGGAAAAATCGTCTTAGAATTCGTCAAGATTTTGTTTTTGCAAAAGCATAACGTTATTTAGAATCACCCTGTATATGTATATATATATATATATATATATATATATATATATATATAAATGCTCATAACCTTTGTGTTATAAAGTTCAGTAAATGTAGTTGTTAAATTTTAAATTTCATTATTGAATTTATTTAATGTTTTATTTAATAGTTAAATATATATATATATATATATATATATATATATATAAATGTGTTACTGTTAAATTTCCCTAGTTAGTGGTATGGATATGCAATATATATATATTCTTTTACAATTTATAATTACATAATAATTTATTACACTCGCAATAAGAAGGCGCTCTTCGTAATATTCATGCATGCTACATTTTCTTTTTCGAGTCCCCTTTGTCTTAGGACTCGGGCGCGGAGGTTGAAAACATTAGGGGAGATAACGCGGCAATAGGGGAGATAACGCGGCACGCTGGACATAGTCTGTGCTAATTGAATGCAACAAGTCGTGCGTATAAAATTATGCTCGTTAAATATTCATCAGTGACGAATTTACATTTCAAATTTTATAGTTTCATATGTGTATGTATTGCGTATTCCTCGTAATTTATAATTTATTACTTTATCATACTGCAAAATATATTTCATTAATATTTGTATATAAAATCACATTTTGTTTGCATTTTCTTATATATTTTTATTATTTTGTCATTGATTATTACAGTTCTTTACTTTTGAATTTTTGATTTATTATTTGTCGTTAATTAATTGAAATTTTCTTTATTTATTTAGGTTACCTTTGTGAATATTTAAAAGGATGCGGGCCTGTGGGTTAATCGCGGATGACAGTCAGGCTTAAACCATATGAGGGTATGCAGTATTGAAGGAATTTTTTTGAGGAGGATGCATGGACTATTTCGGAAGTTTATTTGGTAAGTTTATTAATTAAAAGTTATTTAATTACATAATGTATTTATAAAATATATATATATATATATATATATTTATGTATAATATTTATATATGTACCTTTATTATTTTAATGTATTATCTTTTAAATTTTTATTAACAATTGTATATGTATTTATACTAATGACAAGGGTGACAAGTCTGTTCGAGCTTGTCTCGCGGTTTAATTTTCGTTAATTCTTTCATACGGAATTACGTATAGCGCTGTCTCTCTCGCTCGCGCGGGCCAGCCGATAGTGCGGTCTCTCTCACTTTCACGTACTACCTATTGAAGTCTTGCGTATAAATTTCAATCGTTTTAATCATTCGATTATGTTTTATTATATATTTGGGAAGGTTTAATGAGTATTTTTTAATATTGTTGATTGATTTATTAATTCTTGTTATATTTGTGATTTATTAATTATACCAATATGATATTTTGTAACGACGTTATTTTCATCTTTTGAATAATTTTACCATATGTTGATCATTATTATAATATATTTTTAAGGAGTTTTTATTAACAAATGTATTGTTACGTCCTTTTTGGTCGTTTATTCTACGACTCTGCAGGGTTCACCGTGCAGGGACGAACAAGATTGTATCTCTCTATTTCTTTTTCTGGGCAACCTGCTAAGCCGGCTATGCCCATGGACGCCGAGAGATTCAGGATCTGTAGCACGCTTTTTTTCGGAGGAATTTTAAGGTTGACAAATAAATGTGTAGATTTATTATGTTATAAATTTCTATTTTTTCCCTTTTTTTTATTTCATCCTTCTTCGTTCTTTTACATTAGAAATCTATGGATATATTGGATATATTTGTATGGTGATATTCAAAGGTTAAAAATTTTACGATTCGACAATAGAGTCGAGGAACTCCTCACTATTCAGATAATCGAGAAGTTGGTTAACCTCGTAGTCTACGGAATCGTCACTTGGGGAGATATTTAGGGAATCCAAATTTATTCTTCCAAGCGAGACAGGGGAATAGCTTGGTGGTTAGTACCCCGGAAAAGAGTCTGGGGTCCGTGGAAGACTAGGCGACGGGGAAGTTTGGGCCTGTCGATCCAATGCCTCTGGGCTCCTCCTTATTTCCCCATTTCGTTCCCAGGCACGGAGTAATCCTAATGGGATCCCATCCGTTGGGCTGTCCAAATTGATGGTTATCGTGGATGCGTCGGTCGATGCGTCTGAACCGTCGGATTCAGTTTCCTCTTCTTCAGATTCTGCGCCGGCGGGTATCGCAAGGAGGTTGGTGTTATTGGTCTCTAGATTAAACTCCGGGGGCAGGGGTGCGAAAGAAAGGTCGTAGAGGGTGTCTTCGTGGTCGTTTGCGGCCCTTGCTACTCCGGTAGGAATCTCGTCCCTATCTATAAATAACTGACGGGCGATGGACGGACGGTCTCGCAACAATCTTTGTCTATATACTTCCCGCCGAGTTACGCCTGGATTTAGCAAAGGAAATTCGCGGCGAGTTATGGGGTCTGGTCGTCGGGCGCTAACCATCTATTGTTGAAATAATTTGAGTTTAGGATTCGTTTTATTTAAAGGATAGTTGAAATTAGTTCGCGGCATCTAATACTTACGATGGAAATTTCGAGGGGTCACCTGTCAAACAAAAAAAAAGGAACGTGCCGCGTAAGTCTAAAATTTCGAAATCCGTTTAGAGAAAGAGACAGGATAGATTCTGAAATAGGGACTTAATTCAATTATTATAAGAGAGAATCATTAATTAGTTAGTTATCATGCAATGATAAAGTGAAGAGGGTGTAAGGATGTTGAATATAAGATGGATACCGTGCCTGCTGGTTTAGTTTTATTATTATTAAAATAATTCTTCCAATATATTATACTAAACCAGAGTTATCATACTATATGTCAGTCGGTCCTTAAAGAGCGCGTCCCATGCTCTACGACAAGTGTCGATGTGCAAGACGTCACGTCACAGCGGCACAGAGTCCGTAAAGAAATTTTTCTAGAGAAAATTCCTCACGAAAACGGCAGAGGGGTAGAGTCGGCTACCCAATGCACATCGATTGACAAGTCGAAGGCGACAATTCGCTCTTGTGGATAAAACCAAAGACAGATTGAGTGCTTTAATATTCAAATACAATCAGCGTACTTGCATTATCAAAAGGAGAAAACGTAGGAATTGTATGAAGGTAAGTTGTTGACTCTATTACACGTAATATAATTCTTTAGTAGGTACGGTAAAATAATAGTAATATTTGACTACTAGTTGCAGAGAGATGAAAAAGGAAGGTGTCAAATAATTAACGCGAGTACTTACCCAAAAGTACTGCAATGGGAACGTGCGTTGAATCTCCGTGGAAGACAATCAGCCTCGGCGATGCCTCTAAGGGAGAGTCGAAGGAGTCGGTGATAAAGAAATTGGCAGAAGACTTCGATGGTGTTTCAAGTAAGGCACTTTATTGTTTAAAATATACTTGTATTCGACAGCTCTCGGGACTAAGTCCGTAGCTCGAAAAATGCTCAGAGACTAAGTCTTTATTCGCTTCGTAGATGCTCGTGATCGCTGTTGTTCTTGTTCTTCTGAGAGCTCCTGGTCAAATGCCCGGAGGACTGAGCTGCGCTCCCTAAGGTACCCTCTGGTCCCCACTCCGTACGGACATTCGTTGTGGTAGGGAGATGCGTGCGCTCCTAGGCGTGGGCGGCCAGGCCACTATTCATCGCTATAGCTGTCCTTTTCCATTAAGCGGGTTGCGACGTAGTGGGAACGCTGTCGCGTGAAAGTAGTGGGGGCGCTTGTCGAGCTTATTAATTTATTTTACAAGGATAAAATTTTTATGATAGTTTTTTAATCATCAGAATTGTTTATTTGCTTGTATGTATTTCTAATATAAAATTTTGAGCTCTTTTAAATAAAATTTGAATGGATCTTCTAGCATGTTGCGTTCAAAAGTGGCATTTTATTCGTAATATAATTGCATGGTTTAATTAATATTATGGTTTAATAGATTCTGATGTCGTGACTATCATAATTACAATTGTTTTATATTATAAAATATTGGTTATAGTATGTACATATATATATATATATATATATATATATGTCATACGGGTGGTTCCAGGACCATCGATCAAAATCATTCATAAGCACCTATTAACTCATATTCTTTTAAATATTCACATACTATACGTAAAAGTAACCCAAATAAAATAAGGGAAACTCTAATTAATAACAATTATAAAAAAATATATATATATATAATAAAAAAAATATATAATAATAATGATGATAAAGAACCATAATAATTAATATCAAGACAATCAATGTAATCACGTAACGATGTCACAAAATCTCTCTTTCATATATATATGCTCTATAAGATCTTCCTAAATCATTAATGTTAATATTTAATTATCAAGAAATAGACTTTGACACCAACAGTCGATTTTATATATATATAGATTTAATTATTACCAAGCAGAATATATATATATATATTCATTTTGGTTAAGAAATACATATAGGAAATTACTACAAATTTCTACAAGATACTACAAATTACTACAAATTACTACAAATTACTACAAATTATTACAAAAATTAGTAAGTAAACCATTTAAAATATAATACATACTTACATACCTTTTATAATCCTATATATATATATATCCTCTTCCTAATAATGTAAAACAGCTTGTCATAAATAAGTAGCAAGAATTCCAAGTCCCAGCAGCTGAAAATAACAATCAAATAATATTTGACCATATGAAAAATTAACTCAACATAAAATACATAGAAAACACCAATCTATATAAAAATCTGTTACCACTATAAAAATTTTAATTAAAGCTAATGTACTAAAAAGGTATAATATTTTACAAATATACATAACCATATAAGAATGAAGAAAACCAAATAGTAAAATAAGTATGACAAATCAAATATTAATATACTAAACTTTAACAATAAATATATTAAATTAAATAATAATCACAAAAGGAAAAATTTAAATATGAATAAAATTATTTATACATAACTCTTTCTGCATGCAGAATAATAGGTCACCCTATAAACATAGCCTTCACTCGGTTGTTCACCGAGTGTCTCAATATTTTCATCACCTAACGAACACGCTATATGGAAAAATAAAAATATACTTGTTAATAAAATTTCCTTAAAATACATTCTAATAACAACCTACACATGAATCCATATTCAAAAATACATTACTCAATTACAAATATAAAATTTATATATATCGAATATACTTGCCGAATAGACTTCAAGCAAAGAATTATGGATGTTTGACGTAGCAGCCTTATTAAATATTTAAAAGAGGCTCATTTCGTACACACATTATCCATAAAAATCCATGGGCTTGTGCCTTTCTAGTTATATGTATATACCCACACGGCAAAAAATGCCAGAGAGATACCACACTGTATGTCTCTGTGATGTCATTGTAACATCACCTACAAAAAGGGGAAACACATTTTAATAAATCAATTAATAATAAATAATAACGCCAACAATACCTACTAAGCCTCCTCAAATATATAATAGAGCATAATCGAACGGTCAAGCCGATCGAGATCTATACGCGAGACCTCAATAGGTAGTATGTGAAAGTGAGAGAGACCGCGCTATCGGTTGAGCCGCGCGAGCGAGAGAGACAGCGCTATACGTAATCCCGTATGCAAGAATTAATGATAATTAAATCGCGAAACAAGCTCGGACCAATTTATCGCCCTTGTTGTTAGTATATATATGTATAATTATTAATAAAAATAACAAGGCGAATTGAGCACACAAAATTTGTAGTCACAAAAAGAACATGCGGTATATTCTTATATACCTTAAGCCTATATATTGTCCGAGAAATATCCGTTAGCTTAAGTGCTTTAATTATTCATATAAACATATGTACTCTAGTAATCTCAATACAATAATTCTTTTGTTAGTAACAAATCTAAAACCTATAGGTAAATGCTAATAAAATATGATTTTATATGCGTGAATTAATAAGTCGGTCAAGCGGTCAAGGCTAACGATGTGCGCTGCGTTATCTACTAACACGCGCCGACGTATCTTATCTTTCTTGATACTTACGACATTCATGCCTTAGACTTCGGACTAAGACTCTAAAATAATATTCTTTTAAAATTAAGGCGTGAAATAAATTCAAGACGACCTTTTTGCTTTAACCATTAAACACGCACAGTTATTAATAAATATACCTTGTAATATGCTTTACTGAATTATTAAGTTGTAAATCGTAAGAAAATACGTAACACATATACATACGAAATTTAGAAGGCGAATTATAAGAACAATATAACTAACAGTAAAACATAATTTAATGAAGGAAATAAAATATATTAAAATATATTAATGGAATTAGAACATAAAATTGAAATCCAACGAATATACAATCTTATAAAATTTAGTAAGCATGATTTTATACGTACAAATAATTAAACTAAATTATAAATCTTATATGTGCCAAAGGCTAAGGCTAAGCCGAACGCGGTGCGTTATCTGTTGGCGCGTGCCACTAATCTTATCTTCCACCATGTCTCAACATACGCGCCCAAGTCTAAAGACAAAGAGGACTTGAGAATAATAAATCGAACGAATATTATAAAGAGCACTTCTTATTGCGAGCGTAATATTCATAAAATTATAAAATTGTTAAAAGAATATATACATATATATATATATATTCATACGCCAAATGAGCTTGGATGTTTAATAAAAAAATTAAGAAGTAATAAGGTTCAAGTAAACTTTTATTTTTCGACATGAAGATATTAATATACACTGAATCATTATAAAATAAATTTGACAAGACAATAAAAAATTACAATTATAAAATCTTACAACTAATATATATATATATATATCCTACATAATAAGTAGCAAAGCTACATGAATTGTTGCAAGCGAAATTATTAAATCGTCTTATAAAATAGTATAAGAATAAAATTATTCTCCAAGAGATAAGCGACCCTCCGAGCTTCATTCAGTACAGTTGTACATGGGCCCATTTAAAGATAAGATAAGAGACCCGGCGCGACCGCCTGGTATTACGGCTATCCGCTACGACAAGACCGATTCGATATATCGTTTGATCCGAAGAACTATAATAATTAGAACACTTTTATACCACCTATTTGTTATTAACAATCATTTCTTCTATGTTAAGTAATTATATATATATATATATTCATATATATATGTATATACACATATATTATATAAAAAATAATTTTAATTATAATAGTTTGACACCAGAATTTACTAATTATAAAAACCGCACGATTATTATAAACAGAATTAAGGCAGCTTTTGAACGGAACATGCTAGAAGAACCGCTCGCATTTCTTTCGCATTCTTTTTAAAGATTTAAGATTCTACATTAGAAAATGTATGCAAATAACGGGAATTCTGATAACTAAAAACTATTATAAAATTTTATAAATTAACAAACCAACGCACGGATAGCCTACTACCCCCACGCAAAAGTGCAGTCACTACGTCACGACACGCGCCAAAAGGAAGGGCAGCTAGCGCAGCGAATAGCAGTCAAGCAACTTACGCCTAGAGCTCCCATTCCCCTACCACCGACTCCTGGAACAGAGTAGGGATCAGAGGGTACATCAGGGAGCGCAGCTCAGTCTTCCGTGCATTTGACCTGGAGCTCTCGAGAAGAAAACAACTACAGCGATCACGAGCGTACTTCAGAACATCTTCGAGCCGAAAAAGAACAGCCGCAGAATATTTTTTCGGTCTAAGGACTTAGTCCAGAGAGCTATCAAATATTATAGTATACTTTAAAATAAAGTGTCTTTCGAACCATCACTTGGGTCTTCTGCCAGTCATTTGTCACCGGCTCCTCCGACTCTCCTACAGGGACATCGCCGAGGCAGACTGTCCTCCACGGAGATTCATCGCATATCCTGACAGCAGTACTTTTGGGTAAGTACTCTTGTTAATTATTCGACATCTTTCTTTTCATCTCTCATGATCTGCAACTAGTAATTAAATATTGTTATTACTTTACCACATCTACAGAAGAATTATATTACGTGTAATAGAGTTAACAACTTACCTTCATACTATAAGTACATTGATAATATTCAAGTACATTGATTATATTTTAACATCAAACAGTTTTACCACCTATATCCCTGCATCCATGCAGTCAATTTATTAGAATTTTATTTCAAATTTAAAGATGTTATGGGACTTATCTCTTTGATAAGACGACTCGATTGACAGTAATTAGTAAGACCCTGCTTCGGCAGGATAAATCTATTTCAAGCACAGTGAAAAGGCAATTATCTTGAGGAATATATTCCCATGATAGAGGTTTCCTTTTGACTCGTAGCTGGTGAGGCAAATAAAAAATTAGCGGCCTCCTGTCATATCGACGTTCGATTAGGCAAAGATACAATTTAGGCCCGGTTAATTGACAACTATCCTGAAGCTGCGTCACTGATGATGGAAGTTGCCTTTTAATTTTGGAGCTGTCTGATGTAAATAACATCAGGATTGAATCTAGCCTTGATTTCAAGATACGAGATCCATCCCAGAGATTAGTAGTGATACACTGGCTTAGGCTCATATGAAAATTTCACAATATACTAAGCCAGACGCATTGATAGATCGTAATTCCGATTGCATATCCTGTAATCCTCTTCCTACTCGATATCCATACATCTGATTTTAAATTCAAGGGCATGAGGAATAATTAAAAATTATTCAAAGACTTCTAATCACAATTTAGTATCAAGGAAAGAAATAAATAAATTTATTTAGTTATCTATCTTCTCTTCCGCTGTGCAACTTTCTCTTCCACTGTGCATATACGGTGTGTGACGTATTATTCACGCGGTACTTTCATTTTTTGACAGGTGCCCTTTTTCTTTTACGACATCGTAAGTAATAATAAATTTCGGGAAAATAATATAAAAAAAAAATATTATTTTATCGTATCGGAACTCGAACCTTTTCTTTCATTAATAGATGGTCAACACCCGACGTCCAGATCCAATAACTCGTCGCGAATTCCCTCTGCGAAACGCAGGCGTAACTCGCCGAGAAATAAATAGACAACGGTTGTTGCGAGATCGTCCCTCCGTGGCACAACAATTATTTGTAGACAGAGATAACATTCCCCCAAATATTATACGCGCCGCCACCGATCGAGAGGATATTCCTTTCGACTTGTCTTTCGCCCCCTTGCCTCCCGAATATAACCCACAAACCAACAACAGCAATCCCTCGGCGATACTAGCGGACGTAGTGCCTGATGAAGAAGAATTCGAATTAGCAGGCTCGGACACATCAAGCGACGCGTCTACTATAATCATCGACTTAAACAATCCTACGGACGGGATTCCGCAAGGATTGCTCCGCGCATGGGAGCGAAACGGCGAAATAAGAAGGAGCCCCGCAACGCTGGACCAACAAACCCAGACCGTGCCATCACCGAGCCCTCCCAGGACCCCTGAATCATTCCCTGGGTACTACACCCCTAACTATTCACCCGTCGCTCTAGGAGAAATAGATTTTGACCCCATTGATATCTCTCCGAGCGAGGAAAATTTTGTAGATTTTGAAATAAATCAACTCCTCGACTATTTAAGTAGTGAGGAATTCCTTGATTCAATTGTAGACCTGTAAAATTTTATAATATTTTAACATTAACAAGATTATGATTACATCCTTCTACGTTTAATACAAATCTACATTTAATGTACATGGATAAGGGAGTAAAATAAATGAAAAATAGAAATTATAATAAAAAATATATATTTATTATTTGTCAACCTTAACATATCTCTAAAAGGAAGCATCCTACAGATCCTGAATCTCTCGGCGTCCCAGGGTATAGCCGGCCAAGCAGGTTGCCCTGAAAAAGAAATAGAGAGATACTAATTGTTCGTCCTTGCACGGTGAGCCCTGCAGAAACGTTGAAAAACGATAAAATAGGACGTAACATATGAATATCATTATCTAATTTTGTTTAACCAACGGATAAATGGAATAATAAATATATATATATATCAATCAAAGAAAATTAATGAGTTCTTCATTATAATCATTCAAAGCAATCGTAAAAGAATTTCAATACAATTATTATTTATGCAATCTTAATAAGACTGCAAAAAGCCCACATGATTATTTTAAAATCATTCAAGAAGCTTTATAAATTAATAATAAAATATTAAATTAATATAATATAAATATTACTGCTATGTCTTATTAATATAGAATAATATGTTGATTGATATAGTATATAGCCGGAGGAGTGTCTTAATGAATTATCAATGCTTGTCGTGTACAGCAATGTAATGTCAGGAACATTTATAATAAGACTCCGTATAAAGCTGTATGCAGATGTCCCTCAGTAACCGGCCTTATGGCCGCTTGCGCGTTCTTTTATATTCTCTTGATGAATTTAGCATGGGTGAATTGCCATAGCCAAATATGCCAAAGCCTGAAAGTAATATAATTAATTAATATTTAAATAAATAACAACGGAAAGCAGTGCACAATGAAATGCATGTGCATCTAATATAAAATCTCTAAAAACTAAATTGTCAAGCTAATACTCTACCCTTTGCTCGTATATAACCTATGGGTCAATGAATAATAATAAAATAAACTAATTAAAATTTAATATCCATAAAGATATTCGTTACGAAAAATATATAAATACTTTGCTTTAAACCTCGATAATAATAATTAATAACCACCTTATTAACAATGAACATTTAAAAAGAAATATTGTCGATAAATTATAAAACTAGACAATCAGTAATAACTATTATAAATCTTCTCTTGAAAAATATTAATAAATCAAATACTCTTTAACAAGCCAAGTGTGATTGGTTGGAAACTTCTGTTAGAATCTTGATTTCTCATCCTTATTGAATGGTCACGACTTTCCTTCTCGCGAACCCATGTATGTATATGTCCAACACCCCAAGAATAGTAGAGTCTTGGTATCTGAAAAACATATAATAAATAAGTAAACGAAAATTATTACAAAGTTATTAAATGACATACAAATAAATGAGTATACAAAAATCGATTGAAATTTAAAAATCATAAATAATAACTCCTCTAAGAAACTTCTTTATATAAAGATACTATTATTAACAACTACTATAACATCTTTTTCTAAAATACAAACAAAATTCACTACATAATAACAATAGATTATATAAAATTTAAACTCTCATCCATCAATTACTGTCAAACAATAGACACTTTCTTTTTAATTATTTAATTGCAAAATTTTATATATAATTTAAAAGGTAGTAAACAAGCCATGATAACTGAATAATAAATCATTATCATTATATGGAAAACGTCAAGTAATATATATATGTATTTGAAGAATAACCAAAAATAACAAAAATAAGCACATTCAAAATAATATTTAAATATTTCAAAATCATCCAAACTTATCCGTAATTAGAGGGGCGTAACGTTGATGAATCAAAATAGCTGGGTTATAGACGTTATGCATCCTCGAATATCTTCTGTATAGAATGACGTTTGGCAAATATCTGAAAAATGTAAATAATATAACAGATACATTAAACCAATTAAATTATTAATAATTAATTAAAATATTAATAATTATAAACAATTAAGCTTCTGATTTAATAACCCAGTAATCCAAAATAAAAATCATACTTAACTCTTTACTACATACGGAATAATAAGTCACCCTGTACACATAGCCTCATTGTCCACTGGGTGTCCCAATACTTCCATCTCCAAACGAATATACTATATGGAAAAATAAAATACATTTGTTAATAAAAACTCCTTAAAAATATATTGTAATAATGATTAACATATGGTAAAATTATTCAAAAGATGAAAATAACATCATTACAAAATATCATATTAGTATAATTAATAAATCACAAGTATAACAAAAATTAATAAACCAATCAACAATATTAAAAATACTCATTAAACCTTCTCAAATATACAATAAAATATAATCAAATGATTAAAACGGTCGAAATTTATATGCAAGACTTAGTTAAGTAATACATGAAAGAGAGAGAAAGACCACACTATCAGTCAGCCCGTGCGAGCAAGAGAGACTGCGATCTCGTATGCAAAAACTAAACGAAAATTAAATCATGATACAAGTTCAGATCGACATGTCACCATTATTATTAACAAAATATATATAAAACTGCTAATAAAAACTTAAAAATAATACATCCAAATAATAAACGTATATATATAAATATTCTACATAAAACATGAGTATAATATATTTCTATAAAACTCTTATGCAATTTAATTTTAATTAATAAATTTACCAGAAAAATATGATTTTATAAAATACATCTTGCTGTAATAAATTATAAACTACAAGGAATATCCAACATATGCATATATATGAATTAAAAGGTTTCCTTATAAAAAATAATAAACAATAAAAAAAATAATAAAAAATATATAAAATTTTAATAAACTATATATATATATATATATATATATATATATAATAATTCTAATTCTTATGAATGAATCATTTAAACCTCATAAAGGGTCACAAAATTTATAAATTAAACAATTGACATATATAATTATTAATAAAGAAGCAACTCACTTGCGAATTATTAATGATGAATATTTAGCGAGCGTAAATTCACTGCATTGAATTAAGAGCACAGACTAAGTCCCGCGTGCAGTCTTATCTCCCCTATTGTTTCTTATCTCCCCTACATCCGGCGCACGCCAAGGCTTGCATCGCCCGATGACTGCATGCTGAATATAAAAGAATATTCATTAGTAAAATTTGCAAGAGTAATACATTAACATAATAAAAAGAACATATACATATATATGTATATAATTAATAAATGTATTAACCAGTATATGCATCTGGATATTAATAATAATAAAGAAAAATAATTAATTAAACAATAATAAAATAATAACGTGAATCCATATGCATGAATTAAAAGTTAACCACAAAATTAAACAATAATAAATAATAAATCTATATATGGATTTATAAAATTCATTTTGCGTGATTTTATTGAGTGAATAATAAGTCTCATTATAAGAGCGCAAGGCTAAGCCCCAGCGCACTGCGTTATCTCCCCTACATCCGGCGCACCGCAATATCTCCCCTATTACTTTCTTATCTCCCCTAATGCTTTGACGTCCGCGTCAAGTCTTAATGCGAAGGGGACTCGTGAATATATAATGAATGAATATTATAAGGAGCGCCTTCCTATTAAAAGTAATAAATAATTGTAAAATTATTAATTTATAAAAGAATATATATATATGTTAAATTAACAAGATCCAATAGTAATGCATTTTTAATAAATTTTTCAATCTTCAAAATAACAATATGTATAGTACATATTTAATTAATTAACTAATAAATAATTTTAAACATGAAATAAAAAGGTTAAGAATTTTAACTATAATTATTAACTGCTAATATGTATAAGCATATATATATATATATATATTCTATATAATTAACAATTAAAAAATATATGAATAAATTATAATGCGAATTATTAAATCAATTTATGAAGCATTATAAATTCTCTTACTAAAAGATAAGCGACCCTCCGGGCTTCATCCGGTGCAGCTGCATATGACTCATTATTCGGCACAGCTGCATATGACTCATTCAGCGATAAGGCCTGGCGCGACCGCCCGGCACGGTGAACACCTACATCCGGTGATCTCACCACATCCTTTGTTCCAAGAGCTGAATAATATAAAAGAATAATTACACATTTTATAATGTAATGCAACACAATTATTATTAACAATTATTTAGTCCATGCGTCTATACATACACACACACATATACATATATATATATATATATATTGTATAATAATTATATAACAAATTGTAATTATAATGGGTTATAACACCAGAATTTATTTATAACATTGTTAACTAAAAGTGTATAATTAACTTAAAGTAAGTTAAAAACTAATTCTAAACGGAACATATTAGAACGACCACTCATGCTTCTATTGAAAGAGAATGAAATTCTACATTGAAAAATGTATGCATGCAGTTTGTTAAAAATTCTGGTGACTAAAAAACCTATTGTAAAAACCTTACCTTTATGAAACGAGTCAATCTGTTCGACGCACGGACAATACTGACAGCTCCGCCGTCCCCACTATCCCCACGCAAGAGCCCGCCTACTACGTCATAGCGCGCTCGAAGAAGAAGGAGAGCTATAGCGGCAGCAACGGTCGAGCCGCCTACGCCGCATTCTCCTACCACTGCGGAGAGCCGGTACAGAGTAGGGATCAGAGGGTACCTCAGGGAGCGGAGCTCAGTCTTCCTCGCATTTGATCCAACGCTCTCGAGTAGTCATCACCTTGCAACGATCACGAATATTCATCTAGAAAAAAGGACTTAGTCTCAGCGCGATTTTACGAGCTAAGGACTTAGTCTGTAGAGAGCTAGTGTATACTATAACGTACTTTCAAAATAAAGTGTTTAAAATAAAATCTACACGGGTCTTCTGCCAGTCATTTATCACCGGTTCCTCCGACTCTTCAACAGGACATCGCTGAGGCAGACTGTCTTCCACGGAGAGTCATCACATCTTCTGTCCACAGTACTTTTGGGTAAGTACTCGCTTTTATTATTTAATATTTTCCATTTTCATTTCGCCTCTCGTGATCTACAATTAATAGTGAAAATAATTATTATCATATTTATTGAAGAATTATAATAGAGTCAATACCTTACCTCTATACACTTCCAACGTTCTACCTTTCTAATAACACGGTTTATTAATTGCATTTAAATATTTAATGCTCAGTCTGTCTTTGGTTTTATCCATAAGAACGAATTGTCGCTTCCAACTTGTCAATCGATGCGCATTGGGTAGCCTACCTACCCCTCTGCCGTTTCTGTAAAGAATTTTCTTTAGAGAAATTTCTTTATGGACTCTGTGCCGCAGTGACGTGACGTCTTGCACATCGACACTTGTTGTGAGGCACGGGACGCGTTCTTTAAAGACCGACTGACACGTAGTATGATAGCTCTGGTTTAATATAATATATTGAACTTATTATTATTGTATAATAATATAATTAAACCAGCAGTCGACATATTTATTTTATATTCAACATCCCTTCATATCCCAATGGTCGTGTCATTGCATGATTACTTATGATTAATTAATAACCCTCTCTTGTGATAAGTTGAATCATTATTACCGGATCTATTCTGTCTCTTCTCTTAAATTCATTACGAATCACGACACTTACGCGCCACATTCATTTGACGGGTGCCCCCAAATTCCGAAAATACATAACCGTAAGTAGAATCACACCCGTTGTTTTTATTTTTAAAATAACAAAGTAACGTTTCAAAATTAAACAAAGAATATTTTTTTCCCTCTTTCGGTAGATGGTAAGCGCATTCCGTATCGACTCAGTTCTCCGCCGCGATATCCCGTTCCACCGTGCGAGCATACGACGTCGCGAGTATTTTAGGCAGCGATTGTTAAGGGACAGACGCACCGTCCCTTATCGATTATTTCTAGACAGAGACGATATTCCGAACGAAATTATCCAAGCAGTTAACAATCACGAGAACGTATCCCACGAACTTTCATTCGCCCCCTTACCACCTGAATTAAACACCGAGAGTAGCAGACCGCTCCCCGAAATCCCGGCTGGAGAAGAGCCTGACGAGGAAGGAACATCTGACAGCTGTTCTGTTAGTTCTTCTGCCAGTACCATTACCCTCAACTTGGACGATCGTACAACTGGCATACCACCTGGACTTCTTCGAGCCTGGGAGTCTAACGCGGGGATACGACGGGACCAGCAGATCCAGACCTCTCCTCGCCGCCCTGATAGCCCATTTTCCGAATATTCAGGCCCGAGTTATTCACCAGTCAGACCAGAAGAGTCTGATTTTGCTCCCCTAAATCTCACCCCAGCGGAGGAAGACTGGGCGGACCAAGCCGCAAATAATTTTCTAGATTTCCTAAATAGCGAAGAGTTCTTGGGGACAATAGACAATATATACCACACGTAAATTATGTACCATACGAAATTCATATTAATAAATGGAAGTTTTAAAAAAAATAATAACTAACAGAAAATATATATAAAAATATATACATATATATATATTTGTAATCATACAATAATAGTAATAAACAAGAAAAAAAGAATCATAGTATCACAATATAAAAAGGGAGTTAAATCTTTATTTACTCGTCAACCCGAACATTTCCTGAAGAGAAGCCTTGTGAAGATCCTAAATCTCTCGGCGTCCCGGGGTATAGCCGGCCTAGCAGGTTGCCCCTGAAAAAAGAAATAGAGAGATACAGCCTTATTCGTCCCTACACGGTAGCCCTGTAGGATCGTAGAACAAACGATAAGAAAGGACGTAACAAAAGGCAACGACAAAATTTTTGGTGGCAGCGGTGGGATTTGCCATAAAAAGGATCTAAGCTTCTGAGAGGAAATTAAGTGTTTGACGAATAAATTTTATAACATATCTATGTCTACTATGCAGACTCGATCAAGCTCGACGAGTTCTGTAGCCACAGGGGCTACTAAGAAGCAATATACTGCGGAGGAAACTGAAATCCTCATGCAAAAAGTACACGAAAAGGAAAAACAGTTAAAGGAACAAGCTGAAGCCTTGCAAGCAAAAAACGAACACTTGATGAAAATACAGGAAGAAATGAGCCGCAAAGAAATGGCCGGAGTCCAAGAACAACCAGCTGTAGAACAACTGATGGCTTCCATGCAAACGATCACCAACTGTATTGAAAGAATAAATTCGAGGCTCATGAATTTAGAGACCTCGCAAAAAGGAGAAAGACATATTCCACGTGAGGAACAAATGTTTTCTCAACCAACGTCACAACATTTTGACATCGTGGATCAACCTTCTCCAATACGCCTTAAAGATGCTATCGACACTACCCAAATTCGATGGCCATAAAATGTCCGTTTTCCATTTCAGTAAAATTTGCGAACGTGCCCTCGATTTAATACCCGCGTACCACGAATATCATTTGGTGCAACTCATTATTAATAAACTACAAGGGCATGCATACTCTGCAATAGAAGGAGTAGAATGTCACACCGTTTTCGAGCTAACGAAACGACTAAAACTAATTTTCGGACCAAATAAATCCGTCGATCAATACCGAGGAGAATTAGCTAATATATACATGAAGCAAAATGAAAATATTTTCGATTATATAAGTAGAGTGCAGGAACTACGTACTGCAATAATAGATGGAGAATCTGACCTATCTGGAAATATAGGAGAACGAAGAAAGGATGCCATCGAAGCGACCACCATGCACAGCTTCATTAATGGGCTCCCATCCGACTTGTAGTACGCGTAAAACTCGAACACCCGAGAACCTTTGAGGATAGTATTAGCACAGCTATACAATTATCCAAGACTATTGAAGCCGAAAATCTTCGGAAGAGAACTCTCTTCCGCCCAACTTTTCAACCTCGTGCTGACCTCCCCAATAACACCAGCAACACAGCTCGCCAAAATTTTATGAGCAATAACACTAATAACCGTTATCATCTCAGCAACGGACAGGCAACCTCACAACCACCTTTCACCACATCACCAGTTAAATTAACTGTTGGACAGCCTCAACAAAATTTTCAAACTAAAATCTGTCGCTATTGTAAAACTCCTGGACATCTCATAGAAGAATGCCGAAAGCTTGCTTACAGAAGAACCTTAGAAGCAACCCAACCCGGTACTTCGGGAAACGCGCAAGGCGTTCCGTTGAGAACCGACGTCCGCCGGAACGACCCGCAACCAGGACGTCCGACTTACCATATTCAAAAGAAAGTCAATATAATGTTACGTCCTTTACTCTATCATTTACTTGATGATTCTGCAGGGCGCACCATGCAGGGACGAACGACGTTATCACTCTCTATTTCTTTTTCTGGGCAACCTGCTGAGCCGGCTATACCCTGGGACGCCGAGTGTTTTAGGATCTGTATGAAGCTTCTTTTCAGGAATGTTCAGGTTGACGAATAAATAAAAGTTGAATGTTTGTTGCGAAGTTTTCTTAAAAAATCTTATTTATTATCACCTTATTAAAGATACAAAATGCGTTATATGTGTATATTCTCAATTCGTTGGTCTGTGTTTATAGAGTACATTTGTAGGAATTAAACTATGGATGATACGCGTCGTCTACTGATTCCAAAAACTCTTCACTATTCAAATAGTCTAATATATGATTGACTTCAAAATCCGCGAGGTTCTCTTCGTAGGGAGAAATATCTATGGGTTCGGGATCTATGTCTCCAAGATCGACAGGGGAGTAATTCGGGGTAGAATCGTATGTATCAGGGGTTCGGGGAGGGCTTGGCGATGGCACCGTCTGGTCTCATTGATCTCGTGTCCTTTCTATTTCCCCGTTCCTCGCGAAGGCACTGAGGAGTCCCGGGGGAATTCCGACCGTTGGGTTGTCCAGATCGTATACGACTGTCGGGCAGTCGCTAAGATGGCAGGAATCCTCGTCTGTCGACGGAGGACCCTCTTCTTCGCTGGACTCCTCTCCTGCTGGTATCGCAAGGGGGGTGCGGGTTGCGGGATTTAGTTCGGGGGGCAGGGGAGCAAAAGATAGATCGTAGAGGGTGTCTTCGCGGTCGTTTGCAGCCCTTGCTATTCCGGGGGGAATCTCGTCCCTATCTATAAATAACTGGCGAGCGATAGAAGGACGATCTCGCAACAGTCTTTGCCTGTATATTTCCCGTCGAGTTACGCCTGCGTTTTGTAAGGGAAATTCGCGGCGAGTTATCGGGTCTGGTCGTCGGGCGCTAACCATCTATTGTTAAAATAAACTGAGGTTAGGATTCGTTTTATTGAAAAGATATAATTGAAATTATTTCGCGGCGTCTAATACTTAGGATGGAAATTTTGAGAGGTCACCTGTTAAACAAAAAAAAGGGACGTACCGCGTGAGTCTAAAATCGCGTAACCCGTTTAGAGAAAGAGACAGGATAGATTCTGAAATAGTGACTTAGTTCATTTATTACAGGAGAGTTATTAATTAATCACTTATCATGCAGTGATAAGGTAAAAGGATATAAGGATGTTGAGTATAAGAGGGATAACGTGCCTGCTGGTTTAGTCTCTTATTGCAAAATAATTTTTCCAGTATATCATACTAAACCAGAGTAGCCATACTATATGTCAGTCGGTCCTTAAAGAGCGCGTCCCGTGCTCTTCGACAAGTGTCGATGTGCAAGACGTCACGTCACAACGGCACAGAGTCCGTAAAGAAATTTCTCTAGAGAAATTTCTTCACGAAAACGGCAGAGGGGTAAGGTCGGCTACCCAATGCACATCGATTGACAAGTCGAAGGCGACAATTCACTCTTGTGGATAACACCAAAGACAGACTGAGCGTTTAATTGTTCAAATACAATCAGCGTACTTGCGTAATCAGAAAAAGAAGACGTTGGAATTGTATGAAGGTGAATTGTCGTAATATAACTTCAGTAGGTATGATAAAATAGTAATAATGTTTGATTACTAGTTACAGATCACGAGAGATGAAGATGAAGATGTCAAATACTTAAAGCGAGTACTTACCCAGAAGTACTGCAGAGGAGTGGTTGTCGAATCTCCGTGGAAGACAATCAGCCTTGGCGATGCCTCTAAGGGAGAGTCGAAGGAGTAGGCGATAAAGAAATTGGCAGAAGACCTCGATGGTGTTTCAAGTAAGGCACTTTATTGTTTAAAATATACTTGTATTCGACAGCTCTCGGGACTAAGTCCTTAGCTCGAAAAATGCTCAGAGACTGTCCTTTTTTTTCGCTTCGTAGATGCTCGTGACCGCTGTTGTTCTTGTTCTTCTGAGAGCTCCTGGTCAAATGCGCGGAGGACTGAGCTGCGCTCCCTAAGGTACCCTCTGGTCCCCACTTCGTACGGACATTCGTTGTGGTAGGGAGATGCGTGCGCTCCTAGGCGTGGGCGGCCAGGCCGCTATTCATCGCTATAGCTGTCCTTTTCCATCAAGCGGGTTGTGACGTAGTGGGAGCGCTGTCGCGTGAAAGTAGTTGGGACGCTTGCCGAGCTTATTAATTTATTTTACAAGGATAAAAAATTTTTATGATAGTATTTTAATCATCAGAATTGTTTAATTGCGTGTATGTATTTCTATTATAAAATTTTGAGCTCTATGAAATAAAATTTGAATGGATCTTCTAGCATGTTGCGTTCAAAAGTGGCATTTTATTCGTTATATAATTGCATGGTTTAGTTAATATTATGATTTAATAGATTCTGATGTCGTAACTATCATAATTACAATTGTTTTATATTATAAAATATTTAGTATGTACATATATATTGTGACCGTTTATTTTTTTATGTTGGGCTAATGTTAATTGTGGCCGGTGATATTGGCCCACGGCACACCTTCGGCGCGATCTTTTCTCAAAATGTAAAACTCTAGAATTGCCTGGGCGCCAGGTGCGGGAATCCGCACCGCTCTAATAAAATCTCAATAAATTATATAATTTTCCACGCTATAAAGAAGATACAAGAATTTAAAAGCTATCGCGACGGACACTCGGCTAGACCCGTATCGAAATTGGTAGAGGGGCGGTCCGTTTAATTAATTCACCAGGAAGGATCGAGAATACCAGGTGGCTGCAAATAAAACATAATATTTTAATAACAGGAATAAATATATTTAACATATGAATAAATTTCAATGGCAGACAGACTCGCTCAGATGTAGAACGATTTTATAATATTGATTGTCAGATTATTAGCCGGCAGCGACGGGCCGGCATTCGAGCGCGATCACCGCGGTATCACGTATCACGCGGCAGAAAGAAAGCGTAAAAGAAAAGTCCCGGAATTCCGCGCTAAACGAAACTTGTTAGAGTTTCGGCAGCTACGGACTCCCAAATAATTTTTAATAATGAACACCGCGGTTTTGGCTCCTTTAATGACATCCGTCTGTCGCAAATAAAATAATTAATTACAATAGTAGATCTACTCGCCACACGCACAGTTAACAGAATCGATTATAGATGCGAGTTGATTATTCAGATCTACGGCTTTAACGAAAGAATTGAACGACTACTAACGTATCTAACATAGACGGTTGAATCTAGACGAGAAAAATTACAAATAACAATAAAGTATCAAACGATTTGAGCCTGGAAAATATGCGAGCCGACGCCGCGACGGAGTTGCCGGTTATCGAGTATCGCAATCGCCTCTGTGCGTAAGCTCTTCGTATCGAAAGTTTAACAGGCAAAGGTTCTCACAAAATCACAATAAACGCAACAAGAAAGACAATTAATTTGACCGTCGATTATCGGTATATTACGCGTTAACGAAAAGAGTTTAGACACGACTCGATTACTCAATAAAAGACACGTTAAATTCAACGCGCACAATTACTCTCTATGATATAATACACGGAATGCGAGTCGACGCTGCAACGCAATTGCTAGCTATCGAATCTCGAGATCGCCTTATGTGTGTGAGCTCAGTTAAAGTAATTTTAACGGACGAAAATTTACAGTAAACAATAATAATCGTACAATAAACACGTAAAGTGACTGTCGGCGCGCAACTGGGAGAGAGGGCACTTAATTTTACGAAAGCTCGAACAAAGTCTTTAGGCCGGCCGTCGTACGGTAAGACGCAAATATCGAGAACGCCGGAAAACGAAATTTACAATGAAGTTAATGACGGCAGCTATACGGCCCCGACATTGTTCGAGCTAATTCTACCTTATCAAACAAAAACGGCCAGATGGGGTCGACGCCTGTCTCACCGGTGACTCCTAGTGGTCCTCTGTGCTCTCGGCATCCAAATCTCGGATCTGTGCGTTTGGGCCGTCGTCCTCGTCGCCGGTCCGCCGAACAGTGGCGAGCGGAAGGCCCGTCGGAATCACGCCGGCGAATTAATATGTAATTGGGCCACCTGTGGCGCTTCCGCAACCCTCAGGATCGTCGTGTGGCCCAGTTTATCCTGCGGCCTTCAGGGCCGTACCTGTGCCTGTCGCACCCCGTCTTCTTTGGATTTTTCATAACCTCTCTCATCGGAGCCCGTCAGGAGGAATATCTTCGGCAGCCACTCGCCGTTGATTATAAGGTTCTTCTTGAGCTCTGTTCCGGCCGAGGCGGCTCCGGCGCGGGGTCCCAGTGTTAATTTATCCGCTGGTTGGCCTTCCCCGCTATCATTCTCCGTACCTGCTGGGCATATTAATGTTCACAGGGCGGCAGCGACAGTCTTAAGTGGACTTTAGATAAATTGACGCAATCAAATAATACTTATCCTGGCGTGTTCCTTTTAGTCGGCGCCTCCACTCGCCCGTTTCCTTGCATGCTGGACTTCTTCCTCAAAGTTAGAGCCACCGGATGAAATCCCGTCCGCGTTTCCCATCACGCCCGCGCTTAAACCTAATCTTATCGCTAACAAAAATAAATTTTTACGCAAGGGAGGCGAGTATAACTTCGCCTCCAATAGCCGCTCTCTCCCTAAATTAGGGGAGAACGAGGGCCCAAATTCACTCTCGGTCGGATCTCGTGATCCTTGTGACGGACCGCCAAGTGTCACGTCACAATATATATATATATATATATATATATATATGTGTGTATATGTATGTTAATTAAAATTTAATTGTAAGAAGTAACATAATTATTTGATATTGATAATTTTATTTTACCAGAGAGGAAAGTCGTGGCTGCCGTGTCGGACCATCGGCGGTCCCTCTAACTTATCGCTGGATGAGGCTTGGTCGCTTGTCTCTTAATAAGTAGGTTTATTCTTATAATGCTCTATGCAATAATTTTACTTTTAACAAGTTTTATTCGTATAGATGTAGGATATATAAATATATAAGAGTGTAGGTATTACTTGATTTCGAATCTTTGTACTTGATTTTGAATCTTTTAAAAATTTCATAAATGTAATTTGTTAAATTTTAATCATTTTATTTAATAATTATTTAATAGTTCGAGAAGTATTAGTTATTTCCTTTTAAAGAAGTAAGAAATTATTATTGTTAGCTTCCTAAGTATTCATGCTTATTTGGCATATGTATATATCCTTTTAACAATTTATGACCTTATAGTTATTATGCTTGTAATAAAAAGTGCTCCTTATAATATTCGAGCGAAACATTATTTAGTCTTACAGATTGGAATGCATTAGACTCGGACGCTTCTCAGAAACGATAAAGAAAATAGCGCGTCACATTTAGCTTTGAGTGCTTATAAGAAGACTTAATACATTGTACGTATAAAATTGTATGCTTATTAGCGTTATTAAATTTTATGTAGGCTCGCTCGAGTTTTATCTATTGCTAATTATTCTTAATTTTGCAATCGACATCCTTCCTGTTAAAATTTATTCATATGTTCTTATTATTAAATTATTACGCAGAATATATATATGTATTTATGTATATATATATATATATATATATATATATATATGTCCATAACCTTTGTGTTATAAAGTTCAATAAATGTAGTTGTTAAATTTTAAATTTTGTTATTGAATTTATTTAGTAATTATTTAATAGTCAAACATATATATATATAAATATATAAATGTGTTACTGTTAAATTTCCCTAGTTAGTGGTATGGATATGCAATATATATATATTCTTTTACAATTTATAATTACATAATAATTTATTACACTCGCAATAAGAAGGCGCTCTTCGTAATATTCATGCATGCTACATTTTCTTTTTCGAGTCTCTTTTGTCTTAAGACTCGGGCGCGGAGGTTGAAAGCATTAGGGGAGATAACGCGGCAATAGGGGAGATAACGCGGCACGCTGGACTTAGTCTGTGCTCTTAATTCAATGCGACAAGTCGTGCGTATAAAATTAGGTTTGTTAAATATCCGTCATTAATGAATTTATATTTTAAATTTTATAGGTTTTGTATATATATATATATATATATATATATATATATATATATGTGTTCCTTTTTTATTATTACAGCCTTTTGAATTTTAATTTTCAATCTTTATATTCGGTATAAATATATATATACATATTTTTATTATTACATCTTGTTATTTATTATTTATTTTTATAGTGAAATCTTTAATTTTTATATTTCTTACGTGTATATATTGGATATTCTTCGTAATTTGTAATTTGTTACTTTATCGTACTGGAAAGTATATTAATATTTGTGTATATAAAATCATATTTTATTTGTATTTCTTTTATACTTTTATTATTTTGTCATTGATTATTACGGTTCTTTATTTAAATTTTTAATTTATTATTAATTAATTGATTTGTTATTAATTAATTGATATTTTCTTTATTTATTTAGGTTACTTTTGTGAATATTTAAAAGGATGCGGGCCAATGGATTATTCGCGGATGACAGGCAGGCTTAAACCATATGAGGATATGCAGTATTGAAGGAATTTTGAGGAAGCTGTGTGGATTATTTCGGAAGTTTATTTGGTAAGTTTATTAATTAAAAAGTCTTATTTAATTACATAATATATTTATAAAATATATATATATATGTATATATATATATATATATATATATATATATTTATGTATAATATTTATATATGTACTTTTATTATTTTATTGTATTATCTTTTAAATTTTTATTAATAATTGCATATGTATTTATGCTAATGACAAGGGTGACAAGTCTGTTCGAGCTCGCCTCGCGATTTAATTCTCATTAATTCTTTCATACGGCATTATGTATAGTGCTGTCTCTCTTGCTCGCGCGGGCCAGCCGATAGTGCGGTCTCTCTCACTTTCACGTACTACCTATTGAGGTCTTGCATATAAATTTTGATCGTTTTAATCATTTGATTATGTTTTATTATATATTTGGGAAGGTTTAATGAGTATTTTTAATGTTGTTGATTGATTTATTAATTTTATTATATTTGTGATTTATTAATTATGATATTTTTTAATGATGTTATTTTCGTCTTTTGAGTAATTTTATAATATGTTATTAAGGAGTTCTTATTAACAGATGTATTTTATTTTTCCATATAGTGTATTCGTTTGGAGATGGGAATATTGGGACACCCAGTGGCCAATGAGGCTATGTGTACAGGGTGGCTTATTATTCCGTATGTAGTAAAGAGTTAAGCATGATTTCTATTTTGTATTACTGGTTTTATTAAGTCAGAAACTTAATTATTTGTAATTATTAGTAATTTAATTAATTTAATATATTTGGTTTCAAAATTTTATCATATGGATTTAATACATTTCTTTCGTTATTCGATTTCATTATTTTATATACTTAAAGTATTAAGCTATTTTTCTTTATAATGATTTTTAAAATGTTTGAATTGAGTTTTATAAGATATTATCATATATATTTTTTTTTATGTTGGGTTAAATTTCTATTTGATCGGATATTATTTGTTATTTTATTTTTTTCAGCTTTCAAGACTTGGAATTTACTGATTATTTACGATAGGTTACCTATGGAGGGAATGCATTCAATACATTATTAGAATTCGGGTAAGTATTTTAGGAATATTTATTTAATGATATTATAAATGTTTTCCTTCTTATATTTTTGTCTTATATAGTTATTATATTTTTCAGATATTTGCAAAACATCATTCCACACAGAAGACACTCGAGGATGCATATCATTCATGGCTTAGCTGTATTTTAATCGACAATATAGAACGTTTATTAGACTATTGTCTGAGCGGATCAAAATACTCACATGATCATCTGGCCATGACGTGTTAGCTTTATGCACCTCTAATTGCGGATAAGTTTTGGAATATTTTAATATTATTTGAATGTATTGAATTTGACAACTTCTGGTCATATATTAGATATGTATTCATATAACGGCTCTGCGTATTATTTGGTCAAACTGATGAGTAAGAGATTGGATCTTTATATGATTTGGTTTTATGTAGTAGAATTTTATTTGAATAGTTACATGGAGTATGAAGGGAAAATTTTATGATAATAAGGGTTTGACACCTTTACATAATGAAATTTTCCATAATGTTCAGTAGATTAATTTAATGAAGTTATTATTTTTAATTCTTTTTAATTGTATGGAACATTATTTATTTTATTATTATTACTACTGTCGATAGTTAAAATTATATAAGGAATTATATAAGAAATTAGCATATTGCTTCGATGATAATTATTATTCATGAGTGCTAAACTTTAATTCATTTTATATACCTCATTCATTACTTACTTATTTATGTTTCCATATATATTTGTGCGTGTTTGTTAAATACCCAATAATTCTTGTAGTGAATTTCCTTTACTTATTTATTATATATTTTTCAGATATCAAGGCTCCGAGGAAAATCCAACAATAAACGCATATATACACGCATGCATGGATCCATGGGAATTGAGTGAGGACTAAAAATTGAAGCAATCGGATTTCACAAAAGTTGCCATCTGTTTTTACGTTTTGTAATTAGATAGTCAGTTATATATATTATTCCTTAATAATTAGAATTTTTTATATAGACTTATTTGGTCAATAATATTAATGTACAATGAAGATTTATTATAATGTTTAGAGAAATAATCTATTAATTTTATTTTTCTTGAATAAATATATATATAGGTCGATAATTGCTTTATTATTGATTATTATTGTTGGTTTTTAATTTTAAAGAGTGAGGTTAACGTATTATTTTAGTAACAATTATTATCTTTGGGTATTAAAATTCTTATTTGTCATTTTTCTTATTATTTTTTGTTTAGTGCATTTATACATTATTTTTTATATTGTATTCGGGTTGCTTTTACATGTGATATGTGAATGTTTAAAGGAGTATTGGTTAATGGGTGCTTATAGATGATTTTGATCGATGGTCCTGGAAACTGCCGCGCCATATACATATATACAGGGTGATTCTAAATAACGTTATGCTTTTGCAAAAACAAAATCTTGACCGAATTCTAAGACGATTTTTCCTTTAGCAAAATTTCGTTTGAAGCTTAGTTTTTGAATTATTAAAAGAAGTACTTAACGTATGACGGGTCGAATACAAGAGACAGGCAAGGGTGGCGCGATTCACCGTCAGACGCTGGTGCTTACGCGGGGCGCCTGCTGCGATCAGCTGGTCGCTATACACATACAGACACACATGCGAACACATACATTCTCTCTCTGTCTGTCTGTCTGTCTCTCTCTCTCTCTCTCTCCCCCTCTCATTCGCTCACTCACCTGTATTTTTTTTTTTTTACGAGAGAGGGGAAAATGCATTTTATGCATACCCACCGGTCGATCCAGTGAGTTATGTGGGACTCGAGTACCAAGTCGAATTACCAACTCGGTACTCCCTACCCACTAAAAACCCCTCTCTTTTCACGAATTTCCTTTGACACACTGTCCCTCTGACTTCCCGAGATCTGTTTTCACATAACGTCAGAAAAGTTATTATTACCTTGTTCGGTGACTTTTGATGTG
The DNA here is from genome assembly GCA_023638675.1 of Camponotus pennsylvanicus. NCBI lineage: Eukaryota > Metazoa > Arthropoda > Insecta > Hymenoptera > Formicidae > Camponotus > Camponotus pennsylvanicus. The sequence continues at coordinate 27,675 of JALHBL010001265.1, forward strand.
TTGTTGTAGTAGGAAGGAGAAAAGAATTTATCGTGCGAGTGAACGGTCCGGTATAAAAGAAAGGGAGAAGAAAAAGACACAAAAAAAAAAAAACCCAAACAATTATTTAATGAAAATTTTCTTGCTGACTGTATTATTTTATAAAATTTAACGTAATAAATATTTATTTACTCACTCGATGAGACGAGAAATTTACTAATGATTCTATCACTAATAATAATAAATACTGGTGGAAAAAAACTGGTGGGGGTTAAAAATCACTGGAGAAAGAAACACGCGGGGACAGTTACTACAGACGGACAACGCGACAATGGGACGTTATTTACTGGCGATGGAAGCGGTTTTGTGGGTGGGGGGGGGTGGGTGGATAGGTGTAGTGGTGGACTCGAGCACGTGATGGGGTGGGGGAAGACGTAATAGTAAAAGTAATAAACATTTAACATATAAACATCTTATGTAATATCATGAATGTGGGTGATATCCATACATCGTATGATATCTATTTAAAAATTAATTAGATTAAATAAGTGTTTTTAAAATATTTATTACTTTTACTATTATCATATTAAATATTAATATTTAATATTTATTTAAGATATTTATAGTAAAAATAGAGTAATAAATATTTTAAAAACACTTATTTAATCTAATTAATTTTTAAATAGATATCATACGATGTATGGATATCACACACATTCATGATAATAATAATATTAATATGTTAAATGTTTATTATGTTTACCGCATTCTTCAATCGAACACATGATCGCGTTCGATAGCGCCAGTAATACCTTAACCTACCGCAACCTACCATGACAAAAAACTGCTTGCAGTCGCCGAGTAATTATCGTCGCATTGTCGCGTCGTCGCGTCGTGTAGTAACGTGTCCGCGCGTGTTTCTTTCATCGAGTTGGCGATTTTTAATCGCCAACAGTTATTATTCGACAGTGATTAATAATGATAAGTGATAGAGTCATTAGTAAATTTCTCGTCTCATCGAGTGAGTAAATAAATGTGATTACGTTAAAGTTTATAAAAGAATACAGTTCATGAAAGAAGAAAAACTCAGTTAATAATTTAGTGTGGATTTCTTGTCTTTTGCAACGTGATATCTACGTTCAATTTGAGAACGTACGATCTATCGGAAAATTCATTTCTCCTTCAAGCAATTACAGCAATACATCAAAAGTCATCGAACAAGGTAATAATAAATATTTTTTGACGTTATGTGAAAACAGATCTCGGGAAGTCAGAGGGACAGTGTGTCAAAGGAAATTCGTGAAAAGAGAGGGATTTTTAGTGGGTAGGGAGTACCGAGTTGGTAATTCGACTTGGTACTCGAGTCCCACATAACTCACTGGATCGACCGGTGGGTATGCATAAAATGCATTTTCCCCTCTCTCGTAAAAAAAAAAAAAAAAAAAAAATACAGGTGAGTGAGCGAATGAGAGAGAGAGAGAGAGAGAGAGAGAGAGAGAGAGAGAGACAGACAGACAGACAGACAGAGAGAGAATGTATGTGTTCGCATGTGTGTCTGTATGTGTATAGCGACCAGCTGATCGCAGCAGGCGCCCCGCGTAAGCACCAGCGTCTGACGGTGAATCGCGCCACCCTTGCCTGTCTCTTGTATTCGACCCGTCATACGTTAACTACTTCTTTTAATAATTCAAAAACTAAGCTTCAAACGAAATTTTGCTAAAGGAAAAATCGTCTTAGAATTCGGTCAAGATTTTGTTTTTGCAAAAGCATAACGTTATTTAGAATCACCCTGTATGTATATGTAGGGGTTTGTTTCAGGACCGGGTATTTTCTTCCGTAAAGACCTGTGTTTATATGTGTATATGTATTTTATTACCTTGTTACATTGTGCCTCAATATTTTATTAATGAGTGTTTCCCTTTTATTTTATAATTAAATAGTTAAGTAATTAAATTGAGCACATATGTGTGGTTAATACCAGTTAGAATATACATATGTGTATATATATGTATATATATGTATATTCTCGTATACATTATATTTATTATGTTATATATAAAATAATAGAACCTTACGGTAATATTTGCATACAGCTCCATACTGAACTTCGTCGCGACCACAGTTACATTATTCAGAGCAATTTTGTGGAAGGTTTTCCTTTCGTAATAAGATTTTAAATCTATTCCTTGAATAAAGTTAGATAATAAATATGTTTTTATATAAATATTTCCGTACATAGTTAATTAATTTATTCGTTAAGATATTAAAACCATTAATTTTTTAAAAGAAGCTTGTTGTTTTATAAAGGATTATTATTTACTTGTTACTGACTAACTGTTTTTGTATTTTAGTTTTGTAATTAAATAATCAAAGTGGATATATATATATATATATATATATATACTATTCAATAGTTAAAGTTTTGTATGTATGCAAAGCATTGATTTGATAATTTCCTTTTTATTATTGATAATTTCCTATAAATTTTGTATTGGTATTTTACATGATTCGCTTCGAGAACATTTATTACCATTTATATTGTGAATTATATCCTTGTTTGTCCAAGTATTAATTAATTATATAAATTTTCAGATTTCAATATTTATAATTGCTGCATCCTTCTTATGGTGACCTGACTATATTATTTATTGAAAGGATATTCATGTGCTTACAAGATTATTTATTAACAGAATTTAGGTATCATTTAGTAAAATTTTCGATTCGCGCTAGTTTTGCTCTGACATTGCGAATTGAGGTTATGGGAAACCCTGACCCTCTGGGGTTATTCTGGCCCCAGATTCGGATTCAGCGACCCCAAAAACATATAGTAAACATGGTCCGGCCCCCGACCCCGAAAATAAATTTTTTTTTGTGTGGCTGCGGCTATTAATATAGCATAGTTTTTATAATAATATATTTTTTGTATTGGTTGTAATATTTTATGAATAACTTTAACATGGTTATATAAAGTATGATTAAGCAAAAAGACTTAATGAATCGTTAAGAATTACAAAATTTTATAGCTCGTCATAAATTTCAATAAATTAGGACAAGAGTAAAAGGCATTTACGAGCAGACACGAGTTGTTAGGTGTGTTAATACAATTTAATACAATTCAATAATATCATTGTGAACGTTTCGGTTCTTCTTTTGAATCATCTTCAACACAATAGAAAAATTAAAAAATTAAAAAATTCTAGAAGTTACATCTATTATAGTACAATGTTATGTGAACGGTCAAGAAATACAGTAAAAAGCAGGACAAAAACCGTTATCTGGCATTATAAAATGTTACTGAAAACCAATGTAAGTGTGTAGCATCTGAATTTTAAGCTAATTTCGGTCCAATGCTCCATCTTCAAATATCTCTCTAATATATCCCTCGCTGTTCGACAAGGAAAGTTGAAAGATATCCTGGTTGATGTCCAGTTCCTTGATAGTGATTGTTAAATAAAGCACAAATTTGACAAACTGAGCACAAGATGTAGGAAAATAATTAAAAATGAAAAAATTTAACTTTATAACGTACCGAAATCGCAAATACAGTAAAACATTTTTACAACAACTCAAGTATCGAGAATGACAAACATTAATCTCGCATAGGTCGAGATGATGTCTTATATACCCCGACGAGCATGTTATTTATTATTGTGTTTTTCCGATAATTTGTCTATAGCTGTAACGTATACTTCGTTTAAACTCTCAGTATCCGTCTGCAAGTTAATTGTAAAATCCTGCTTTTTAATATGTAACATCTCTGAGACCAGACGTTTATAATAAAACTTTTCTTTATCAAGAATCTTAACATTATCCCAATCAAAAGCATGATTAAAATCGACGCAATGGTCCGCTATAACATACTGTCCCCTTGTATTATTATTAAGACATCTACGATGTTCAGCGATTCTCGTTTTTAAATTACGTTTCGTTTGTCCAATGTACATTGCCTCACAATCTAAACATTTGATTCCATAAACAACATTCCTATTGTCTAATTTAGGTATGGGATCTTTATGTGCTTTTATAAACATATTAAGCTTGTTCTTGCTAAAATACGAAACTTTTACGTTAGTATCCCTAGTAATTTTATTAAATCTATCGCTGATATTCATGTAAAAAGGGAGTACAAAATATAAAGACCCCTCCTCACTATCCTGGGTATTTTTAACTTGATTTGAGATGTATTTATTATTCATAATTAGCCATCTGACACGCTGATTGATTACCTTGAAAATAGTTGTTAGTGGATAGCTATTTTTTAACAACGTTTCAACAATTAATTCAATATTTTTCTTATGGAAAACTGGATCAGACAGTAAAAAAGCCCTGTCAACCAAGCCAACAATAGTTCCCTTTTTTTGACTCATGGGATGCTGTGAGTGAAAATTGAGATATCTTCCTGAAAACGTTTTTTTGTGGAACCAATCGCATTGTATTCTATTGTTATCTACAGACATTGTAACATCTAGGAAATTCAAACAATTGCCAACTCCTACCTCAACACTAAATTGTATTCGAGGATGAAATGAATTAAAAATGTCTAAGATGTTATTAATTTCGCACAACGGTAGTGACATCGCTACATCATCAACGTATCTAAAGTAAAAAGCGGGACAATATGAAAGCGAGTCTAGTGCTTTCCTTTCTAAGTCACGCAAAAATATGTCAGCAACCACAGGAGATAGTGGAGAACCCATTGGTGTACCATGTGTTTGTTCATAAATCACGTTGTTGAATTTAAAAAATGTCGATTTAAGAACAAATCTAACAGCCAACATAAATTCACTCCTTGTGACGTTACAATTTCGGGAAATGTCGTCCCATAAGTTGTCAATGCAAATTAGAGCTTCCTCTATTGGAATGTTAGTGAAAAGCGAGATGACATCTAAGTTTTATTATAAACGTCTGGTCTCAGAGATGTTACATATTAAAAAGCAGGATTTTACAATTAACTTGCAGACGGATACTGAGAGTTTAAACGAAGTATACGTTACAGCTATAGACAAATTATCGGAAAAACACAATAATAAATAACATGCTCGTCGGGGTATATAAGACATCATCTCGACCTATGCGAGATTAATGTTTGTCATTCTCGATACTTGAGTTGTTGTAAAAATGTTTTACTGTATTTGCGATTTCGGTACGTTATAAAGTTAAATTTTTTCATTTTTAATTATTTTCCTACATCTTGTGCTCAGTTTGTCAAATTTGTGCTTTATTTAACAATCACTATCAAGGAACTGGACATCAACCAGGATATCTTTCAACTTTCCTTGTCGAACAGCGAGGGATATATTAGAGAGATATTTGAAGATGGAGCATTGGACCGAAATTAGCTTAAAATTCAGATGCTACACACTTACATTGGTTTTCAGTAACATTTTATAATGCCAGATAACGGTTTTTGTCCTGCTTTTTACTGTATTTCTTGACCGTTCACATAACATTGTACTATAATAGATGTAACTTCTAGAATTTTTTAATTTTTTAATTTTTCTATTGTGTTGAAGATGGTTCAAAAGAAAAACCGAAACGTTCACAATGATATTATTGAATTGTATTAAATTGTATTAACACACCTAACAACTCGTGTCTGCTCGTAAATGCCTTTTACTCTTGTCCTAATTTAATGAATCGTTTTTATTATTGCCCTATAATTTTCAGGTGGAGAATGATGTTTATTGGATGACCTAGTTGGTTCTTGACTGTTCCCATATTTCGTCGCTGTGGAAGTTTCATGGATCCTTATAGTGGTGAATATATATATTTGTATGGCGTATCTTGCGGTTGCGCATTATGGCTTTGACGATATAAATCACTTAACCTCAGGAAAATTTAACAAAGTTATACGTCTACTTCTCACAAATTTTAATTTCGTTATTAGAGTATTTTGAGATCTGTATATTTATTATTCTGATTAGTTATTAATTAAGTATACTTAGTTAGGTAGAATAGTAAGGTTTTGTGATGAAGTTCATATAATGACTTATATTAAATTTGTCGCAAATGCTTTTAACACGGATGCGTTATTCAGAATGATTTGTTGATTTTTCCTTGGAAATAAAATCTTAAATCTATTTCCATCCTGAATATAGTTGGTTAATAATAATTCCCTATATAAATATCGTCGTGCCTGGTCAGTACTGCCTATATATCGCAATTTACATCAGGCTATATACTATATTATTAAATTTATTGTTGATCCTTGAAATTTTGTGATATATATATATATATAGTAACTTGGTATTTTTGATCATTGATTCATAATTTTATGTGTGAATGATTAATCTGAGAGATTTATTAATTTTGTTTGATTAATATATATATATGAGGCCAGCTATTCGGTTGATACTAGTGGTTTTGCTAATATTTTGGTTACGTAAGATAACTGAATAATATGAATATTGAGTGAATATATATATATATATTGATTACATATAATATATAATGGGTTTATAGTAATTATATAGTTACACAGAGATTATATAGGAAAAGTTCCTTATACATTTCGGTTAGTACTGGTAATTACTAGTATTTTGGCTATATGAGAGCTGATTAATGTTAAACTCTCGTATATATATTGATTATATATATATATTATAACGCAATTTATAGTGATTATTTATGCAAATGTTATATAAGATGAGAGAATTGATAGGAGTTATATTGTCATAAGTAAGATTTTAAAATTTTTCGTTGCGGGACGTAACAGTACCTCGTCATACCTTTGCCGAGGGCATATACTTCGGGGAAGCTATTGTCACTAATAACAATGGAAAAGTCCATATGCCTATATTCAATACTTCTGAGGAAGAATTGACTCTTAATATTCCATTCATAGAACTACAAGATTTCGAAACATCTGAAAATTCTACTGGAACCCAAGGGCTTCCCAGAGGATTAATCAAAACCTTTAATTCTAATAATCTTGCTGGACTAGACCTAACCCCGAGCGGAACTCGTCAAAGGCATAGATAATCCCGTTTATTTTAACCAGGCATTTCCGCAACCAACAGATAGAACTGTTGATGTCATAAATCTTCTACGTCTTGAGCACCTGAATTCCGAGGAATCAGAGAATGTTCGATTATTAGTCTTCAAACACTCCGATAGATTTCACCTCCCTGGTGAACATCTCCAATCGACAAACGCCGCTCAACATCATATTCCTACCATTAATGAAATGCCTGTTCACACATAACAATACAGATTTCCTCCGGTACATAAGGAAGTGTTACGTCCTATTCGATCGTTTATTCAACGATTCTGCAGGGCTCACCGTGCAGGGACGAACAAGGTTGTATCTCTCTATTTCTTTTTCAAGGCAACCTGCTAAGCCGGCTATACCTTGGGACGCCAAGAGATTTAGGATCTGTGGGATGCTTCTTTTCAGAGGTGTTTTAAGGTTGACGAATGAATAAAAGTCGAATCCTTGTTATGATGTTTCCTTACAAGATTTCCTTATTTATTAGTCATATCAAAATTACAAAAGTATATATATATATATATATATATATTTTCAATTTATTGTTAAATTATGTGTCGTACAGGTCATCTATTGTTCCCAAGAACTCCTCACTATTTAGATAATCTAAAATATCATTGACTTCTTGGTCCGCCAGAGACTCTTCTATAGGAGAGATTTCTATGGGGTCGAACTCGATTGGCGGGCGGGGGGATTAGGGGGGGTAGTCGGAGAATGGGCCGGGGCTATCGGGGCGACTGGGCGATGTTTGGATCTGCCTGTCCCGTCTTATTCCGGCGTTGGTCTCCCTGGCTCGGAGTAACCCTTGTGGTATCTCAGCAGTAAGGTCATCCAGGTCGAGGACAATCGTGGATGCTGTCGAGCTGACAGAGCAAGTATCTGGCGATTCCTGTTCTTCTTCCGGCTCTTCTCCAGCCGGTATCGCTGGGAGTTGTCTGCTGTTCTCGGGGTTTAGTTCGGAGGGCAAAGGGGCAAATGAAAGGTCGTGAGGGGTGTTTTCACGATCGTTGACTGCTTGAATTACCTCGCTCGGGATTTCACCTCGGTCTATGTATAAATGGTAGGGAACAGTACGTCGGTTTCTCAAAAGACGCTGCCGGAAATACTCGCGACGCCTTATACCCGCCCGATGGAAGGGGATCTCGCGACGAAGAACTGGATCGATGCGTAATGCGTTTACCATCTATCGAAAAATATTCGGTTTATTTCAAAATTTACTTTTATTATTTTGAAAGGAAAGCAAACTCGAGGGTAATTTTACTTACGATTGGGTATTTTGAAAGTAGGGCACCTGTCAAAAGAATGTACCGCGTAAGTTTAAAGTTCCACGAATGATTTTAAAGAAAGTGACAGGATAGATCCTAAAGTCTCGGATTAATTCATTTATTTAATGAAAGGATTATTAAATAATTCTTCTCTGTGCCATGATAGTAGAACGAGAGTAGGGATGAGGAAAAGAAAAAGGATTAGTATCGTACCTGCTGGTTTAGGTTTTATTAATTAATAATTTCATTCGATATGTAGAAGTGTTACTAAACCAGAGTTATTATTTTATGTTTCAGTCGGTCTTTAAAGAGCGCGTCCCGTGCTCTTACGACAAGTGCCGATGTGCAAGACGTCACGTCACAACGGCACAGAGTCCGTAAAGGAGTTTCCTGGAGAAGATCCTTCACGAAAACGGCAGAGGAGTAGAGTAGGCTACCCAATGCACATCGATTGACAAGTCGAAGGCGACAATCCACTCTTTTGGTTAAAGACCAAAGACAGACTGAACACTCGACGTTCAAATAAAATCAACGTATGTGTATATGTAAGAAAAGAAGTACGGAGTTTTATTTTAGTTTGGTCAAGGAACATCCACACATTAACTCATTTTCATTTATTTAGGATAATTTATATAGAATAATTTTCGAAATGATGAACGATGACAGGAGGCCGCTGATTTTTTATATGCCTCACTAGCTCCAAGTCAAGAGGAAACCTCTATCACAGGAATAAATTCCTCAAGATAATTGCCTTTTCACTGTGCCTGAATTAGATTTATCCTGCCGAAGCAGGGTCTTACTAATTACTGTCAATCGAGTCGTCTCGAAAGTAAAGGGATAAGTCCCATAAAAGATTTTTGATTTGAAGTAAAATTTAAATAATTTGTGTGTATGGATGCGGGAATATGGATAGTTGAAGATAAAGAAGTAAAAGATATAAAGGTTGACAGTCCAGTAGCATGCGACTGTGTGGATTGTTAACTATTAATAAGTTTTAGGAAAAGAAAATTGAATTGGTTTAAGATGTACTTACCGGTTGATGTTATGTTGCAGATGTTGGATAAAACGACTGGTCTCCGTAGAGGGCTGTCTGCCTCGGCGATGTCCCTTCAGGAGAGTCAGAGGAGCCGGCGAAATAATCGGCAGTAGACCCAAGTTACAAGTTTGAATGCACTTTATTTAAGTAAAACTCTCGATACAATATTTGACGGCTCTTAAGACGCTTGGTAAGTTGATTTCTTCCTTCCTTCTAGAGAGCTGGTGGTCAAGTGCCGGCGATCTAATGCTGCGTCTGGTGCAAGGTAGTATTGTCTCAAGAGCTCCGGGTCAAATGCACGGAAGACTGAGCTGCGCTCCCTGAGGTCCCTACTCCGTGTCGGGCGTCCGCAGTGGTAGGAGAATGTGCGCGCTCCCGGGCATGGGCGGCTCGGCCGCTATAGCTGCCCTTCTTCTTCAAGCGCATCGTGATGTAGTAGGCGTGTCCTCGTGTGGAGATAGTGGGGGCGACGGAGCTGTCAGTTGCGTTCGTGCTTCGAGCTCGTTAAATTATTTTACAAGGTTAAAATTTTATAATAGTTTTTAGCTACCAGAGTTCTTGCATGCATATATTTTCCAATGCAGAATTTTAAGCTTCCTTAGTAGAAATGTGAACGGTCTTTCTAGTATGCTCCGTTCAAAAGTAACATTTAATGGTTGTAATCTTTTATAACCTTTAAATTTGTTTAAATAAGCTCTGGTGTCGTTAACTATTATAATTACAATGGTTTTATATTATATATATATATATATATTATAATAGTATATTGTCTTATATAATATATATATGTGTGTGTATACATATAGATATATATGTGTATTACATTTGTGTATGTAGTGTTATTTGAAAATTTAATTGTGAAGAGTAATATAGTTACTTAACTAATAATTTTATTCATTATAGTTTTTGAAATGTAGATGTGGCTGTCGCGCCAGGCAGTCGTGCCAGGCTTTTATCTTATCGCCGCATGAGCTCATGGCTCGGAGTTTCGCTTGTCTCTTGGTGAGTGAATTTATTCATATAACGCTTTATATGACGTCTTAATAATTTCGCTTGTAACAATTTTGTTCATATAACTTTTTACTATTCGCTTTATATAGGATATATATATATATATATAGATATTACTTGATTTTAAACTTTTAAATGTAGCTTGTTAAATTTTAATCATGTTAAGTTTATTTTACAATAATTTAGTTAACAGTTGATATGTATTAATAATTTCCTTCTAAAGAAATAAGAGATTGACTTCTTAAATATTCATGCTTATTTGGTATATGTATACATCCTTTTAACAATTTATAATCTTATCGGGTGCTTCTCGGAAATGACAAGGAAAAGGGATTTGATTCGATTTGAGCGCATTTCTTTATAAGAAGACTTATATATTGCGTGCATAAAATCATATGCTTCTTAGCATTATTAAATCTTTTATAATTTAGACTCGTTTTTATTATTGAATTTTTATCAATTGCTAGTCATTCTTAGTGTTGCAATTAGTATTTCATTTTGGATTTTTATAGTTTTGGGTTTTACTTTTTAATTTTAATATATATATATATATATATATATATATATATATACATGTACGTACTTATAATGTACATATAGATATTCTTTGAGATTTGTGATTTATAATTTTAACAATGTGGCGCAGAACGAGTTCTATTAGTAATTATATATACTAATGGTTAAAGCAAAGTCTGTCTGAATTTATTTCATGCCTTAGTCTTATAAGTATATTATATTAGGAGTCTCTGGACTGAAGGCTAACATATGAACGTCGCATGCTACTAGGAGAGATAAGACTGTTGGCGCGTTCCAACAGATAACACAGCGCGCTGGCTTATCCTTGAGCGCTTAGACTGACTTATTAATTCACGCGTATAAAATCACATACTTATTTTATTTGCGTTAATGTCCCGGTTACACTTGTCATTTTGATTTCGACATTAATTATTACAGACTTTTACACTTTGATTTGCTGGTAATTAATTTGTTAAAATTTTCTCTTTACTTTTATTTAGGTTGTTACAATACATATATATATAAGAATAATTGAAAAGGACATAAGCCAATGGATGTTCCATGGACAGTATGCAGGCCTAAAGCATATGAGAGTATGCTTCATTCAAATTGACTTGAGGCTGCTGCATAAAGCATCTATAATACAACGCACTGAAGTTCATTTTGGTACGTTCGTTAATTTTTACATTTACAATTGTTTCACTACTGCATTTAGCATTAATTATATATATGTATATGTACCTTTTATTACTTTATTTTATTATGCCTTGAAACTTTTACTAATGAATATTCTTTTATTCACGGCATAAGCACATCCGTCGGGTGACGCGAGCGTTGACGCATACCAGAGATAAGATAGCGAGCGAAGGCTAACCTTGGACGCTTATAAGAAGACTTATAATTCTGCATGCAGTAAAAAGAGTTATGTATAAGACCTTTATTCATATTATTTCATGAGAGGTCTCTATAAAAATTATTATTCATATTAGTGCTTTAATAAAGTTAATGCATTTCGTTTAAATTTTGTCTTATATTTTATATGTGTATAGACGTTATATAAATATCAATTTAACGAATCTTCTCAATGTTTTAGTATTTATTAGTATTCTATATTAGTTATTTCTTTACATGAACTTGCTTCTAAAATATTGTTAGCATTTTGTAGTAGGTTCTACTTTCCTATAGGACCAAATATTATTTAATTATTATTTTTCAGCTTTCAAGATCTCGAAATTACTGCAGCTATTCATGGCAAGCTGACCATATTATTATGAAAAGAATACATGCAGGATCATAAGATTGTCTATTAACAGAAAGATTCAGGTATGTATTACCCTTATGAATATTCTACTATAACATTTCCAATAATTTCCCTTTTACATTACTATATATTTTTCAGGTGTCACTATATCAAGGCTTCGAGATGGCTGACGGGCATGGACGATTCTGATTTTTAACGTTAAAGCGACAGCGAACATGTACGTATGTGCATCTCTCCTTATAAGGCTTATTTCAACTTCGAATATTGAATAGGAGTTACGCGGATTATTTTTGGACAAAAATGATATCTGCACTTTCCGGGTGTAGAAAGTGTACAAAAGGTGTAAAAGGACAAGGTGCACTTAAGGTGCAGAAAGTACAAAACTAATTATAGCGCCAGGAGGCGTAGTAAAAGGCAAAAGTCATAGTAACATGATAAAAGACTGATTCTGACTTAACAATATCAGAAAAAAGTGCACAAAGTGCACAAGTACAGAAAATAGTAACATGAGCGTTTTACTGTTTTTCAAAGAATAAAGTGCACAAAAGTGTATAGGTGCACCACGAGCGAACATGAATATTAATATTA
>JALHBL010001266.1:0-13492 GCA_023638675.1 Camponotus pennsylvanicus
TTATTAATTTGCTACTTTGTTTTTAAGCAATCGCAAGTATTATACTTCTGATTTCTTAAGCTATAGGAATTTTTCGAAAAGTACTTGTCATTTTATTAAAAGTTATTTATTCGTTTTTGCCATGAATTAACGATTACTTTTCTAAATTTTGAATGACGCAAAAAATTCTTATATTATTTTTTTAAAGGTCAAAACTGTGCTAATTTCCATATTTTGTAGTTTACATTTTTTCTGTTCTCTCTATTTTTTAATTGTTCTTTCTGATTTATAAGATAATCCACTTAATCTTATATATAATTATGTTAATATGTACGGTCTTAAAATTTCTAGAAAGCCGTTTGAACAAGCCAACATCTCTCAGAGCATTTGTACAATTCGACAGTCAATTCACAAAAAAAGTAAACGACATTTTTGTGACATTGAGGTAAAGAATCTAAATTCTCAGTTTGTATTCATTCATTTTTCTCTCTTTTTCTTAAATTCAACGACATAAATATATCAAAACGTTAATTCTATTGTATTATAATTTTGTTAAATATAAAATGGCTAAAATTTTATTCTTTTACAGATGGAACCGTTCTAAATGTACCGATGAAATAATACAAGGGTACACAGTGCAATGTTTTTTCGAGGACTTAAAAGAGAATCAAATCTGCGATAAAAATATCACAACTTTGGAATACACGTTGCACAATCTTAAACCTAATACGACATATTATTTCCAAGTACGTGCGTATACTAAAGTTGTTGCTGGTCCTTACACGGATTTAATCAATGTGTCGACTATACATGAAAATCCAATACCTAAATTATTACTCACAACGAATCAAGATATCCAAATATGGGACGTGGATTTAAACACCATTACTAATTTCGAAATGTCGCCACAGTACGTATACTGATAAAAAAATAGTTATAATTATGAAAGTTATAATTATGAAATTATTTTTGACACTATAAAGTTAAAGTTATTATTACTACGCACAAGTTTATTGTTATCATTATAGCACAAGTCCATTATCAACATTATAATAGTAATAACTATAAAATTAGAAATTTTAACTATAATTTTTTTAATATACAATTATAGTTGGCTCCTATTTTCAGATCAGTAAGAAATGTCGCTTATTCGATACAAGACAATAGAATTTATTGGATAAACAGAACAGACCTAATGACATTGAAGATTAATGAAAATAATATCACAAAGATGGCTAGCTATAATCATGATCTACATGATCTCTGCATTGACTGGGTAGCAAGAAATCTATATTTGACCTATCTAGATTTAGACTACTCTTATATTGTAAAGTTCGACTTAACAATGTGGGAAAATGGCAAAATTAAATTTGATGAGATTTTCAAAGCAAAAATTGCTGCCATCAATCTCAACTATTTAAATGTATCACCGTCTATGGGGTACGTTTACTACCGTTCACCTGAAAAAATAATTTTCCATTAAAGATTTATACAAATATGTAAGTTTTCTATAATTTTACGTGGTTTTATAATTAAGATCATAAGTAAAAAAAGAATAATAAGTTATTATATAATTATAAGAATTTTGAATTTTTACTACATATAAGTTTCTGTTTTTGTTAAAATAATGTTTTATAATGAGTAAAATAATTATATATTTTTTAGAATTTTATATCGCATGTCATATAATTGGATGAATAGAGAATATGATATGATGAAATATCATCTCGATGGAAAAAACGAGCAAATTATTCAGATAAATGCATCTTTGTACCTATTTTATTATATACATTCTTTTAGTGATATGGTAATTGATAACATGAATAATGAGGAGTCGTTAATTTATTGGTTAAGTGATTGGAGTTACACAATTGTAACAGACATTAATATTTCTAAGTGCAATAAGATTTTATACAAGGAAAACATAAGTAATGACACCAAATTCCAATCTATAACGATTGACAAAACAAACATTTACATTTTAGCATATAATTCTCAATGTAAGTCTCTATATACTCTCTACGTTTTGAAAAAGAAATATGCAAATCTCAAGAGCGTCCCAAATGCATACAAATATGTTGAAAAGATATCAATAAACTCAGATAAAAATGTGTTTCATAAAATTTACGCTTTTGATAAATCTTTACAACCATATCCTCCAATGAGATGTCTGACACCCGACGAAAAAGTTTACAATTTTGAGAATGTGAATGCAACGGCAAACAGCATCATTGTAAATCTTCCGGAGCCGGTTGTAAAGAGTGGATGCAAAAAATATAATTTACCAACTACTGTATATACTATCTCTGTGAGCCATTGTTTAGACAACAACCTCAACAAGTCTGAGAAATTCAATGTGCTGACGGCCGAGCGATATTACGAGATTCAGAACTTAATACCATTTACAGAGTACAAGTTGAAGTTTACTTTAAGCAATTTTTACTTTGATCAATTATCAATAAATCCAATCCATTCTAATGTGATATCAATAAAAACTAATTCGGGCAAGCTTAATGCACCAGAAAACATAAGTGTTCTAGGTTTGACGCCTACTATAGCAGTAGTTCATTGGATGCCACCCAAGAAATTGAACTGCGTGGCCGTGACCTACGAAGTGCATTGGAAGTCAGTTACATTAGTGAACGGCACGCAACAAAAGGGCAAACAATTTATCAATGTGACGAAACGTATAGCAGACGGCAGATTTTTCACAAAGATGAACTTGTCGCTACCAGTACAAGATTACTTGATATACGTGCGAGTGTATCCAAGTAATTTCAGCGATTTGTACAACGAGAGTTTAAGCAAGACCGCTCACATATACTCAGAACCAAACAATATTACTTTGGGCGGGGTCAACATAAATAGCATGAACATTTCATGGATCTCAAACATTAATATGACGATCTTTTTTACAATAGAGTACAAAGATACTGCAGCAGAAAAGTGGCTAACGATGGATTATATTAAAATGAATTATAACAAAGAAATAATATACCATATCGGAAATTTAAATTCGAGAACTTTATACAAGTTTCGCTTGATATTTAGATATCCCGAATATGAGGAAAATTTTACATGGCCGGCTGATGAAAGATTTAATTTTTCAACACTTGGTAAGCAAACGAAGATACCCATACAGTACAATAAAATTGCATGGATATATTGCAGAATAATTTCATTGAAACATTGCTATATTGCAAATCGATTGTGAAACTCTACTGAGTTATTGTTATAAGATTGTGATGAAGTTAAGATGTTCGCTTTTTGCAATGAAATATTGTAGCAATATTACAGTGTAATATATTGGAAAGTATGCAATGTTATTGCAACCATTTAATGATATTACGTATAAAATATTTTTGTTTTCGATGGATGAATGACTTGGAAACATTTAATTAAATTAAAATTTTGATATAAATGGAAGTATCCAATGTCTAAGATAATCATATCTAAGATAATATATTGCAAAATTATATTTAAACATAATCATATAACATAAAATGTTATATTTTTATGCAAAATTACTTTAAACTCTATTTACGAATTACTTTTTATTTTAAATGTTCTATACTTACTCTTATAATGGGTAATACTTTATAACATATATATATATATATATATATATATATATATATATATATATATATATATTAGTTATAGAATTAATTATGCATTACTAATTATATTTTTATTTAAAAATTTAAAAAATCCGTTATAATTATATTTATTTACATGTGAAAAATACATAAAAATGCATAGAAAAATATAATGATAGATATAGTAGTATCTATTCTTAATATAATAAAAGATATATTATCTTTGAAGATTAATATCGTATTCGTACATGAAGTGAAAATATATTTGTAATATTGCAACATTGTTGCAAAGTAGTTGTAACATTCTGTGCTGTATAGATATTATGTGCTAATTTTTTAGATATGAATAGGCTTAAAATTTAAAAAAATTAAATTTTGTATTAAAGTTATAATAAGTAAAAATAAATTTTTACACACACACACACACACGAAGATATTAAAATTATATTTTTGCGTAATATAGGTGTTATTTCGAATATTCCTGAAATAACAGATACAAAATATTATCTACCATTGATGTTAAGTTTTATCGTTATAGTTACTATAATCTGCGTCTGCTACTTTTATTATTGTAAGTATATTTGATTTAGGTATCGACTTGAATTGTAGATTATACATATATATCTGATATAATATCTAGAGATTTACTGAAAATAGTAATTTACTTATATAAAACTAATAAATAAATTATTTTAACGAATAAATTTACTAAAAAGCAATAGATTTTATAATACATATTATTACATAATTAACTCGAAATTTTATAACAGTGCATCGCAGAGGTAATAATGAACAACTTTTGTCTTCAACAATGACCGATGTAGAATTGGCGATTCTACATGAAGTACCTTACCGAAACATACAATACAATAGGATTTACAATCCTATGTTACATTGTAATCCGGATGAATGTGCGATAACTATAATCGCACGTAAACAAATTACAATTACAAAACGTCTTGGAAGCGGCGCATTCGGAATGGTAAAAATTAATTTTTTCAAGCAATGTTTCAAATTAATTTCTGGATCAACAAAACAGATATGTATTTTCTAATAAAGATATAAATTACATGAAATTTTTATAATAGATTATAGGTAATATAAAATTTAGATGAGACAACAAGCATGCACTTTATTATATATTTTTCGTTGAATTATTTAATATAAAGTAAAGTATAATATTACTTGACATTAAACTATACATTTTCTAATGAAGTGCGCATGTAAATTTGTGTGAAATATTTCGCAGGTGTTTCAAGGAAAGGTGAAGAACTTAGAAAAATCGGGCACAGAAATATCCGTTGCAATAAAAACGCTTCGAAAAGATGCTTCATCCCATGAGAAAAGGAAATTGTTAGAGGAAGCCAAGCTTATGAATCATTTACGACACAAACATATATTAAGATTGTTGGCTGTTTGTTTAGATGGGAATTCTCCGTTACTAGTGTTGGAATTGATGGAAACTAGTGATCTGTTAAAATATTTGAGAGAATGTCGAAATTTGCAAGCGTCAGATTCGCTTGCTCTGCGTTTGCACGATTTGCTCGCCATGTGCGAAGATGTTGCGCGAGGTTGTTGCTACTTGGAAGAGAAGCGTTTCGTACACAGAGATCTAGCGTGTCGCAATTGTTTAGTATGTTCGAGAAATCGCGAGAATCGTGTCATCAAAATTGGAGATTTTGGACTATCTAGAGATATCTACAAAAATGATTATTATCGCGTGGTAAATATAATTATGAAAAAAATTTAATGACTAAAAAATGAATTCTTTCGAAAATACTTTCCATTTTTTTATCATAATAGTATCCTGCATTGTTTCTTTAAGTAATATATTAGGTGTATAACTAAGTTCCCGCCATTTTTTTACTTGAAAAATACACTTATTTCAATAAGAAAATGAACTAATATATTAATCAAAATATAATCCTTTGTTTTCTATGACTTTTTCCATCTTTTTTGCAAAAGTTGGATTCCGCGACGATAGAACGACTTGTTTTTTTAAGAAATCCATTGATCGTTTGATCATGCATTTTTGGACTTCTTCGTAATTAGAGAAGTGTGTATCGGCGAGCAAGTGTTGCATTGATAGGAAAAGGTGATAATCCGATGAGGCCAAGTCTGGAGAATAGGCGGGTGCGGGAGAACTTCGCATTCGAGCTCCAATAGTGTTTATTTTACGATTCTTGCAACATGAAGTCGCGCGTTGTCATGCAAAAGAATCACTTTACGTCAATTACTGGCCCTTTTCGTATCAATTCATTATTCAATCAGTATAATTGTTGTTGGTAGCGGTCAGCCGTGACTGTTTCAGAAATCAATCGATGAGCTTCAGCTGCAATTTTATTTAAATCAAAGCAGTGAAGAAGTATATGTCGAAAAACCAACTCATCACGTTTCATTTTAAATCGATTCAAAAAATATCTCTTTCACAAAAAATGAATCTTTGCGCACTCAATTTTATTGACAAATGACTAACTTCACTACATTTGCAGCTGGAGCCATTTAATTATGGGCGGCGGGAACTTAGTTATACACCTAATAGAATATAAATAGTTTTTATTTATATATAGCAAGAGAAAAATAAACGTTTTTTATTTTGCACATATTCTAAAAATAAACAACTTGAACCAGAAAATTAAATTTTTGTTAAAATCATGTTTTAGAAAGGAGAAGGTTTGTTTCCTATTCGCTGGATGGCACCCGAATCTTTGATGATCAGAATATTTACTTCTCAAAGCGATGTTTGGTCATTTGGGATATTAATGTGGGAAATTACATCGTTGGGTGAGAAACCTTATATTGACAAGACTGATGAAAGAGTGATAAATTATGTACTTGCTGGAGGCAGGTTGCCGATGACTCTTAACTGTCCGTCACCATTGTACCAGTTGATGCTACGTTGCTGGAGTGCAGCGGATGCTAGACCAAATTTTGAATTTTTTCTGAAAAATATTATAGCATTAAGAGAGAACATGGGAGATGCCTCACTGAGTCCAGTCGATACTATTTAGCCGATATAATTAAATTAATGTTTATCTTATTTTCCAAACGATTCAATAAATCTTAATATAGAAAAAATATTTCTAGAATATTTCTAAATTGATTCTGTTATTTTCAGGTTTAATCTTAATATTAGATTTATCAATGAAGATAAAAGAAATTTTTAAATCTTACCTTCCATAAAATTTTAATTATTAAAAAATATCACATCCGTTTTCATAATTGTAAACAATGTAATATAATGATATATCTAATTTATATTTTTAAGTAATCGAAGCGGAATCTAATAATTGCGATTATATATATATGTATAAACAATATTTTTTTCAACATGGCAATATAATTAATTTTCGACATCATATATAACCGATAATTACAAACTGATTGTAAAATTTATAAGTGAAAAAGGAAACGCTAGTAATATCCTCTATAATTAGTTGTGAATATATAAATATAATAATACAAATAATTGTTTTTTAATTTATAACAGTTATTATGTATGAATTTTTACATCATTCGGAATTAGTATATATTTATATTTTATCTTTATATTTAATGATTTATTATATATTTAAATTATATTGATGATTACAAAAGTATGCAGTTGTAAAAATGAACTATACTTATTGCTCTATCTCCACTATATTTAATAAAGCTGATAATGTATAATATTTACACACAATTACGGTCTATCATTTCGAAAGATCACCAATACTGACAACGTTTTATAGATATATATGATATTATACATTGTAAATAATATTAAATAACAAGAGATTATATAAACCATTTCTCATATAATCGATGCAGGGATACAACGATGCAATAATCTGGCGAGCACATTTTCCCGAATAATTCTAATCTTCATACTACAGCATACGGTAATTATGCATAAAATGGGCCCACCGTCGTACATATATGTCATTGACATATGTTGTCAAGTTGATGTCCCTGATTAACATTCTGAAGGTTTTATCCGGCGGTCGTATTTTATTCAAAAGTTATTAACAAATAAATGTGAGAAATATTTATATAAGGATTTTACTCTCATACGTGTATAATATTTGCTACTACGAATATAGTTTGACTTATCGTGCATAGTTTCCGATATATGTAATAAGAAATATGTAAAACTTCCCAATTTTTCTGCACATATCGTGACTGAAAATCGTAACTTCGCAGTAGACTCACCATGTGACTCGGCTTTGATAGTAGGAACGTCCTTTTGTGTTATTTTGTATTAGCAAATATATATGTAAACACAGAATGTAAACAAAGTCTCTCCGTTATATGTAATAAGAAATATAATCTCCTTTTCCAACGTTCATATTTAGTTTTAGTGGTGACATTGAAAAGCAAACATGCTGCTGCACGATTTTCTGCATTTGACATATGACTACACGGCCCTAATTAAATTTTTGTGCCGAAAAGGTGTAATACGTGATCGCATTACGTGTCCAAAATGTAATAACATCATTGAAATGCAATTTGACGATAAATCACTACAACTTAAGTGTCGAAACAAATATTACGTAAAACACTGCAATAAAAAAAAACGACGAGTTGTTTGCACATTTTCGAGAAGTGCTTTGACTGGCACTTGGTTTTCGCATGGACATCTTGGAATAATAAAAAGTTGTCGATTTGTAGCATACTTTGTAATAATGTAATCATCACGTCAAATTTTTCTCCAAGAACAATTAGGTTTGTCTGCACATAGTGTTGTTGACTGGACCAACTTTTGTCGAGAAGTAAGTAAAATTCGAAATTATACAGTATAAATGAAATAAGTGAAATAAATGAATATAAAAATGTGTACACACACACACACACGGGTGGGTGCGGGAGGGGGGGCCGAAGGCCCCCTTGCACCCCCCCCCCCCCCCCCCCGTGTATGTGTGTGTACACATTTTTACGACGCTTTTCTCTGCTGTATTCTTCAATTTCATGCAAAAACGCTTCAATTGAGTTCAAATTTATTGATATTTGAGGTGAGGCCGCTAAACTGAATAATTACCTTAGTTTTTTAAATTTGTTACGCAAGAATTATATAGTGCGATTGATAGATAAATCTGGAATTGCCTGATTTGTAAGTATAACATTTGCAGAAGCACGTGCCGAGTTTCACAGCATTCGCTAAGATGTGGAGCTACAGATTTTAATTCTTTTTGTACGAACGCAGCTTTACATTTGTAATTCCACCCAATTATCACACCAGTATGAGGATTACATTTCTCAGTCGAAGGCAAATATATGGTTTCGGTGAATGCGTTACGATCATACCAATAGTGTGTTTAATTTTTTTCTTTATTTCCGGTTTACTCCTCACGATGTTAAGTCTATCCTGTATGTATATAACAGATATCGTAATAATGAAATTTAAATAATACTTCTTGTCAAGTGTTTTTCAAAATAATTATTGTAATGTTACTTAAATTATATAAATAGTTACTATCACTATATAATGATATCTGAAATACTCATACACACACACACACACACACACACACACACACACACACACACACACACACACACACACACACACACACACACACACACACACACACACATATATATATATGTTTATACACAGGAAAAAAAGGACCTTTTTGTTTTGAAAATATATTTAGTTTTAACATGAAAATCTTGAAATGAGGTTATATTGCGTTAATTAAAGAAAAATGTAATTGTTTGAATAATAATTGCTTACTTGAATGAAGCCATTTTATATAGTTCAATCAAGAAAAATATATTCTTACGATTTAAGATTTAATTTTCTTGAATGAGATAGAAACAATGTTAGATAGAAAATAACATTTTTAAATCAAAGATTATAATTTTCTTAAATTAGAATTAAATAATTATGTATTCTTGACGTGACAATTACAATATTAAAATAATACTATAATATTGTTGAAATTTAAAATTATTAAATTCTTCTAAGAAGATTATAAATTGTTGCGTATATACGAAACAATGAACGCGTTAGTTTAAATAGGTGTATAAATTTTGATTTGACAAAATTTTATTTTTTTTCTGTGTAACTAGACTAAGGGGAGATCGATATACTAAGATTTATTATATAATATGTATTTCCCTCGCGGGATTTATTGTATTTTTTCTCTGGCAACTGTAATTTTCCTTAAATAAATCCTTGTGAAATGAAATAAAGTAAAACAGTAGCACGATGACCATTGTAATTCCATAAATTTAAAATTAACTTGTACATATCACGTGTTTAGAAAATAATAGTTCATGTGGGAGGGAAAACCAATCGGATTTCGTTACATTAAACAACGCAGAAAAATTCAAAATTATGTAATCGTAATCGGATTCGATGATTTGTCCGATGTAAATCTATTTTAGAAATTGACGGACCAGTAAATCAGGATGGATCTTCTTTTTGAACGAATGTTACGATGATGACACATTCAGCGCGGGTATTTTATACATGATGTGTTTATGCAAATGTCACGCAAGAGATACGCGATGTCGATAAGAGACAATATTTTGTATATCGACTATTTTTAATAGCGGATGTCAAGAGATTTCGCGGGACGAAGAGATCTCCGAAACTTGAAAAGTCTATATAGTCTGGTAATTTATTATAATTCACAACTACGTGTGTTTTGCTTAAGAATAGTATGCTGGATACACACGTTGTAAATAGTTAGATAAAGAGTCTGCATATAATGAGTGGTTCTATGGGGGATAATTTAATTCTATATTTTAAAGCAAAGTTACGGTTTTGTGCGGATCCTCATTACCGAATCTATGTGTACTTCTATTTGTATATATTTACTTTCGTTTCTAGTTCGATGAAATTAAAGAGACGAAAATCTATCTATGTAGATATTATTAGCTTATCAATCTTAACAGATTTTTGAAAATCGTCTCATAAATATGGATAATACAGCTGTTTGTCGATTAGTCGCAATTTTCATATGAATTCTTGATCCAGACCTTGCAATACTGGCGATTGTTTTTTTTAAATTAAAAATAAGATACAATATATATATGAATATTATATATCTTATTTCTACAATAAAAAATACAAGAGCTAGCATTGCAAGATTTGAGTCAGGAACACATGCCGCATACTATTATTGACCTAAACCTTGCAATGCTCGTGATTGTCTTTTTTACCGTAGAAATAAGATAACAAAATATATTGCATCTTATTTTTACGGTATTAGAGGAGGAACGATATATAAAAGCTGAAGAGATAATTTACAATTTGTCTGATTGTCGCCTTCGCTTCCTGATATTTTTCTAAGCCAAGAGAAAAGACGATGAAACTTCACTTCGTGATCTTGTTGCTGGTAGGCTTGTTCGTTCACGCTACACTAGGTAAGTAAAAGCTGGTGATTAAAAAAATATATTGAAGAAGAAGATGCAAATCCGGATGCCACGAAATTAAAAAGATATTGTATTATACGTGGTGGAGCAGCTTAAGATTTCATGGCGAACGATTTGGAGAAGCGATACTGTTCTTTAAATAAATATTCCGAAAACGAATGTTGTAAGGCTAATGATGTTTCTAGCGTATGAGTGATTGGTGCGAATGATGATACGATTTTATTTACTCTAGGATTTTATTTACATAGGTGACTGTCCTGGTTTTGGGAAAGAAACTCTAAGTGTGGTTGAACACATTCATCAATGCTCAACGGTCCTTGTCGTAATGA
This sequence comes from Camponotus pennsylvanicus, assembly GCA_023638675.1. Classification (NCBI taxonomy): domain Eukaryota; kingdom Metazoa; phylum Arthropoda; class Insecta; order Hymenoptera; family Formicidae; genus Camponotus; species Camponotus pennsylvanicus. Next base: position 11,270 of record JALHBL010001266.1, read on the forward strand.
TACTACAATAATAATGGTTCCGTGAGTCCAAGTTTTATTTCTCAAATTATTTCTTCTTCAAATATCTTCTCGTTACATCTGTAGAGATATGAGACTTGATATTTTGACGTGATATTTGAAAGAAAAAATCGCGTCACTTTTAATTGGTGCTTTTGATCGTTTAATTATCTATTCGAAAGCACTGATAAAAAATCGATGATAAAATTTACTATAATTGCATGATAAAATTATAGTTAGGAGACTCATTTTCATAGTAAATTTTACTATAATACTGGTAATATAAACTATATATGTATGGTACCGAGAAACAATGAAACTTTTTACTATAATTTATAATAATTTCAAATATCATATAAGTAAAAAATTAAAGAAAGGAATGATACATATAATTTTACTCTATTCATATAGTCATTGTAACATTAATAATGATAAATATTACTATATTATTATCTTTCGTTTAGATATTAATATAGTAGTAATAAATGAAAAAAATTATAATAACAGCTATATCTAAATAGTACGTGGAACCTGATGAATAGCACATGTAACAACATAAAACTTATTATATGGAATGATTGTATGTGGCACATGTTTCTTCGCTTTTACCGTTACGCGGCGCATACTTCTTAACTTTTCTCGTATTCAATATTTAACATAAAATGTATATAAAGTTTAGTATTAAACACGTAAGATCTAAAGTATATTTTTTTCCTCTTAGCAGTAGTGCGAAAGAGGATGCTAGTCACACGCAAGTTCTCATGTCTATGTTTTTCCATGTGAGCATCCTCTTTCTGACATATCACTGTTTATCAGTTTAATTTCAGACAAACTGAAATAATTAATTTTATTAATATTAATTTACAAACATTCACATTTAAGAAGAAATTGAAATAATAAATTTATACTAAAAACGCTACGTATTGATTTGCATTATATGAATGTCACAGAAACGTATAAATCATTCTTTTTAAATCCATTATTACTTTTCTTATAATCAGAATATCTTTTTATATAGTAAACGTGTCTCTTATGCCAAAGAGAAGATACTCTCAGAAATAAATTAATATAAAAAAGTTTATAATAAAATTCATTAAACAATTATATGTACATATAATTATTTTTATTTATACATAAAACTATTTTTGCTTTATACATATATAATTTTTTTGTCAAACAATTTTTAAAGATTTTAATTCTTTTTAAAATAACGCGAAAGTATCTCCGCAGAGAAAATAAATTACAACGGAAGCAGCTAATAAAACGTCATGGCAACACGTGATCGATTGATCATTCGAAGTCAGTTACTATTGTGATCGCTAGACAAACACACTACTGCGTTACTTATCGTTTGATTCCAACTGCATCATACGAATATCACAAAAAAATGTGTACAAATAGTGAATTTTGAAAAGCATACGTAGTAACACAATCTTACGAACGAATTGTCATAATTACATATTAATAAAAGATATAGCAAATATTTAAATGAATTCGATTACACCCTGCGTGTGTTTGAATATGGCTGAAAATGTTACAAAATCTATAATTCTATAACTTCTTTGATCGTTTGTAATTTGATTGTGGTTATTTTTTTATCGACGATTTTCTACTATAATATTAGTGCAAAAGGAAAGCTGATAATAATTTATATTCCAATGTGTATCATTTTGCATTGTCATTTGTTCTCCTATAAAAAATAGAAATTATTTCCGAAGAATCTAATTTAATCTTAAGATATATATTGATCGTGACCATAAAGAGAAATCTAACAACATAATATTAGAAGATAATAACTTACGATTCGATAAAACTGAGTTTTAAAGAATTTATAGAAAATAAATGTATATATATGAATTAATATATCGATTAACGCATCAGAATTAGTAGAGTGAGAAAAACAACTAATTGAGGATTCAACGGAAACCGATTGAGTGCAAACGTTTACGAAAAATGCAAATTATGTTTGGAACAATTTTATGTGTCTTATTGAAAAGTTTAGTATTGACAAAGGCAACTTTTATACCGAAGGATTATACTCCTTCAAACAGCCTCCAAGAAGAAAGTGTTTCCATTTGTCCGGATTTAAATTTCACACAGGTATATTTTTCGCTTGATTAAGTAACAATTGAATGTTTTCGCTTGATAAATTATATTCTACCTATAATTAACTAAAATTGAATGTTTTATGTCTTATTGAAAAGTTTAGTATTTTGTCTCTCTCTC